>JAVTVY010018716.1:0-77256 GCA_036873755.1 Hanleya hanleyi | reverse complement strand
GCGACCCAGGAATTGAAGGAACTGGGCCAGCCTTGCCATTTTACGAAATGAAACAGTTTGCCACGTCGACGTTCCGTTTTCAAAATCTGCTCCACCGTGTAGTAATCTTGCTGTGTTTTTACAACAGGCTGTAATTCCGTGTCGTAAAACGTCCCCAGCAACGTTTCGCCTTGGAGATCTTCCAGTTCATAGACTCGCCGCTGTCGGGGTAGGTGCCGTTTAATCAGGAAGTGCTCATCGCTCCAGTTGGGCAAGTAACTTTTCTCGAACTTGCCCTTGACTTTAGTGATCCGTACAGGGTCCCCGACCTTGTACACCGCCTTCGTCGTTCGCTGCGATGGCCTGGGGTACAAGACACGCCGGACTTTGGCTTCATTGCGTTGGGTCACGGTAATGGGGGCTCTCTCTATACTTCGATGATAGGCTCGATTGTAACCCTTCACCAGTTTCGGGAGAACATCGATGTACCGCCTTGTATTCTTATAGGTGAAATATTTATACATGCGGCCTTTGAATGTCCTGTTGAACCTCTCCACCACGGAAGCCTTGGTCTCGTTGTACGTATGGAAGAAAAACACCTTCTGGGCTTTCAGAAACTGTTGGAACGGTCTGTTGAGAAATTCCGTGCCTTCGTCGATTTGCAAATACAAAGGTTTGCGCCTGGTCTTGAAGATGTCTTTGAACGCCGCTATGAGATTCGCCCCCGTTTTCGTCCGGATGGGTACCACCCACGCATACTTGGATAGGATATCGATGCACGTCAAGATATACCGATTCTCATCGTTGTGTTTGGCAAAGGCGCTCATATCCACCAAATCCGCTTGCCACTGGGCATCTATTCCTCCCACGATGACCCGGTTCCGTAGAAAATGGCGACGGACAGATCGATGTAAGGTATAGGTGTCTTGTCTTCTTAACCAATCTCGGACTTGGGCACGTTGTACCCCCTGGGGTTTGGCCGCTCGATAGAGAGCCGACAATGCACTATAGGCTGCCGGACTGTCGGGACTGTAGTATAAGTTATCCAACACCTTCTCCCAGCGCTTCATGGTGACAAAATGATGATGGACCCTGGCTCTATCGTTTATTTATAACGGGTATATCTTGGGCCGGAGTTTCTTTCTGATTTTCTTCGTGGACTTCCACAGTGGCCATGGTCAATGACCAGTCCAACTCGTCTGATGACCGCTTGATAAGCACTTCATCCACATCCACCACGGCATCTTCCAATGCAGACCATAGATCAGGGTGAAGGGTAAAATGCACTGTACCTCCATCTAGCCGAGCCAATTGAGCAAAGAAAGGGCCGCGTCGGATGTACACATCGTGACACAAGTGGATGAGGTCGCCGTCCAGTTCACCAGACAACACCCGTTTGAATTTGGTCCAGCCCTCTCGGGACAGACGAATGTGAGCCGGGCACGGTTGTGTAGGGTCCGTGTCTCCCACCACCTCCTCCATGATATCGACCTTATCCGCATACACGTGCAGGAAAACCTCGGGGGTCAAGCTGAAATACGCCAGTACTATATGCTCCGTCATGGTCAGTACGTGAATGGTACCAGATTTCACTGTCTCTCGTATTTATAGGGAGAACCCGTGAGATCAAAGGATCAGGTGGTCATGTCATTGGGCTGACTGAGTGTAGCGGGGTAATCAATGGCATCGTCGTCGGGTTCATGTAGTTGTTCATGGGGTTCAGCCATTGGCCCCGCGGCTTCATCACGGATTTTTTCTTCTTCTTCATCGTTCTGGCCCGTCATGTATGTGTGGGTGGCTTCATGAGGTGACCCTGTCATTCCAGCCTCTGCGCATTCTATACATATAGTATTTTCTCCATCCGCTTTTTTTTCATTAGGTTCATCTAGTGCGTGTTCGATAGCATGAGCCCATGCCAATTGGTGGGGTGATCGATCGTCGGGTATAAATAACTGGTCCACCAGAGGGCCTATTTTCTCCAAGGCTGACCACAGAGAGGGAGTTAGGAGGAAACTTCGAGCCGGCTCTTGGTAGCGTCCCACCCGTGGGTAGAGCGCAGTATGGTATACGTAGTTGGCCTTGTCCAGGTGGATCAGGTGTCCGTCTAACTCCCCGCTCAACACCCGTTTAAACTTAGTCCACCCATCACGCTGTAGTGTCACCGTATTCGATAAAGTCTCAGGGGACGCCCTCCAATCCCCGCCACTATCTTCCACCAGAGTCACATAATCTTCATAAACGTATAATCCCACCTGGTAAGGTGTAAGGGGGAGGATGGCTCGTAGGACGGATGACATGCTTGGTCCAAATGTCGAACGGTGAATGACACACACTCTGTCTGACCCTGGTATTTATAGTGTCAATACCACAGCGCCAGGGTGAATAGGGCACAGACTAGTATGAGGCCAACCAGCCGGTGCTGGTTGCGGCGTGAGCGCTCGTGGTCCATAGCCCGAGCATCAAGGATGGCTGTCATAGTCCAGTAGTGGTGAGTGATGGCACGCCTCTCCATCGAGGGCACTCTGTGGAGGACCGCTTCTGTGAACTCGTTCAGGATCTGGCGTCGTCCCTCGTTGTCGTCGCCATCTGCAAACATGGACCGGACCACTGCTCGGTAACCCGTGAATGAATTCACCACGGTGGCATACTGTAAAATGCGAGTGGCATGGGGCTGGGTCTCCGCCATGGCTCTGTAGAAATGAAGGTGTGGGATCCAGAGGGACGTGTTTTATAGACCAGATGTAGCTCTACGGGTATAGTCCGTGATACGTACTATTCTGATGGGTTAGTCCAAAAAAAGGGAGCAACAACAACAACACAGATTACAGATCAATCCTTTTATTATGCGTGAACAACATAGAAATGCATGTACTGACCTGTCTGTGGGAGGTTTCCCACAATGGCGTTCACCTTCGCGTCTTTTCGTGTACGTCCGTGTCTTTTCGTTAAAGTCCGTGTATCTTCGGTAAAGTCCGTAGGCATTGGGCAAGGAAGCTTTTTCCCGAGACCGAATCACCGCCAGACATGACTGCATCACCGCGGATGAATACATTCTTGCACTCACTCACACCACAGGTCGAGTGAGGTATCAAATTGAAGCATAGGTGAAGGAGCATTTAATGGACTGGGTGTGGAGTTGACATATCGATAAAAAATGGATATGACCTTGAACTGATCACGTGACCTCCCCGTGAGGGAAAAACCCCAGAACCAAGTCAGTACATGCATCCCATAGTCCCAGGTCACGCCCGATTCACGCAGACCGGAAGTGACGTCATACACCTGCGCACAACCGTGATGGAAAAAACCCAGAACCAAGTCAGGACATGCATTCCACACAGGCAGAATGCAGGCAGGCAGACAGGAAGGCAGGCAGGTAGGAGGGCTGGCGGGCTGGCTGGCTGATCAAGTCAGGTCAGGTAAGTCAGATTGAATACACCCCTTTCCCTAAAAATCAACTCCTTTTATACATTTTACTACTGGCGGCCATCTTTTCCCACCTCCCACATGGCGGCCATCTTTTCCCACCTCCCACATGGCGGCCATCTTTTCCCACCTCCCACATGGCGGCCATCTTTTCCCACCTCCCACATGGCGGCCATCTTTTCCCACCTCCCACATTTGGCGGCCATCTTTTCCACCTCCCACATGGCGGCCATCTTTTCCCACCTCCCACATGGCGGCCATCTTTTCCCACCTCCCACATGGCGGCCATCTTTTCCCACCTCCCACACGGCGGCCATCTTTTCCCACCTCCCACATGGCGGCCATCTTTTCCCACCTCCCACATGGCGGCCATCTTTTCCCACCTCCCACATGGCGGCCATCTTTTCCCACCTCCCACATGGCGGCCATCTTTTCCCACCTCCCACACATCACACATGCGCACACCGCCCCAATACCGCCCCAAAACCTACACTTATGACGTCACACCAGGTTCTGCGCATGCGCAGTGGGGAGCATTCGACTCAATTTACGCTATATATACTACTCGTGTGCTTGAACTTCCATCCAGCCATGTTTTTCACTGTGACACATGACGTGGTTTTTGCTGTCTTCTTGATTTTTGTATTGGGAATGAATATGGCAGAAAGTGTTCTTAGAAAAGGGAACAGAGTTGAAATTAGGACTTTCAAAAACTGGGGAACTGCCGTACAGATCTAATACTGATCAAACGGATGACGGTCGAGAGTTAGTAAGCTTTAAATGGTGCAACCTCACCCTACGCGAGTGATAGCTCTCCCAGACATTTTTAGGCGAGTGATTGATAGGAGAGTGATAGCTCGACCAGGCCATTTTAGGAGACTGATTCGACACTCTCCCAAGATTTGCTCTGTCAAGGACTGGGTATGAAGTTTATAAAAATTAGTAAATGTATGTTTTTTATTTCACAACAGTTTAACTAAATGTAGCGGTTTCAAACATGGAAGAGAACTCCATAGAACAGATGCCATATACATGTAGGGAAAAGAACTCTGAATATTCCAACATAACACATATTGTCAGTAAAACTTGATTCAGTTTTGGGGGACTGTGACCTTGAAAATTGATCTCAAAATGTATGGCTCCTCTTTGCCATGCGAGTAAGGTATACTCGAAGTTTGGTACCAATCCATACCTTGAAACTAGAGATATCGCATGGACAACAAATGTTAATGGATGAATGGACAGAACGCAACATCGCATTACATGATCATTGTATCAATGGACACACAAAAATTATGATTTTTATGAATTTCATGATTTTGGGGGTCACAGTGTCCTTGACGTTCGGCCTTGACCTACATTTTGGTACGTAACACATAATATCCCCCTAATGTATCTGCGGACGAAAAAAAAGTAATTTTTAAAGATTTCTTGATTCTGGGGTAACAGTAACCTTGACTATTGACCTTGACCTAAATTCTGGTACATGACAAACCATCTCCCCGTAATTCTCCCAATGGACACAAAAATCATGATTTTTAACAATTTCACAATTTTGGGGTCACAATGACCTTGACCTTTGACTTTGACCTACATTTTGGTATGTGACACATCGTGTCCCCCTAATGTACAATGTATCTACTGACACAAAAAGAAAATGTTATTTTTAATAATTTCCTGATTTTGGGGTCACAGTGACCTTTGACCTTCGACCTTGACCTAATTTTTGGTATGCGGCACTTCATTTCCCCCTATTGAATCCACTCACAAAAAATAGCAATTTTTAATGATTTCCTGATTTTTCGGTCACACTGACCTTTGACCTTGATTCTGGGGTCACAGTGACCTTGACTATTGACTTGGATCTAAATTTTGGAACATGACAAAACTGCTCCCCGTAATTTCTCAATGTACTCAAAAAATCAAGATTTTTTTACAATTTCACAATTTTGGGGTCACAGCGACCTTGACCTTTGACCTTGACCTACATTTTGGTAGGTGAAACATCGTGCCCCCCTAATGTACCTATTTTTGTATGCGACACTCCATTTCCCCCTACTGATTACAAAAATTAGAAATTTTTAATGATTTCCTGATTTTTCGGTCACACTGACCTTTGACCTCTGACCTCGACCTACATTTGGTATGCAGCACATCGTTCCCCCTAGAGCATCCGCTCACCAAAAATTAGAACTGTAGATAAAAAACTGTCAATGATCAATGATTTCCTGATTTTAGGCAACAGTGACCTTTGACCTCTGACCTCGACCTTCATTTTAGTACGCGACACATCGTCTCCCCGTAGGGTATCCACTCACCAAGAATTGGAACTGTAGATAGAATTGTCCCAGATATAGACCGGACACGAGGGACGGACACACGGACAGACAGACAGACGGACGGAAACCGCCATCACATAATACGTCCGCCTTTTGGCGGGCGTATAAAAAAGGAATCAGCTCCGATGTGTATTCCATGCATACTAAGAGAAACTGACAGTTAAAAAATATTGTGATAAACTGTATAGACTTTAAGGTTGTAAAACATTCTTTTTACCGAACAGCTAGCTTAGAAGATCTTTTTAGACGGGTGAGAGATGATTTGACTTTAAGCTGCTGGAGAGAAATCGGTTTGTTGAATGAATTTTAATGTATGTACCAGTTCTTTGATGTGCTGTGTTCATCACTTTTACATTGGTATTGGATTGTTGAATTTTGGCCTTTTCGTCGTACTTAGAGAGCGTATAGTTTGGTCGTTGCTGTATCGCTGAAATATTGCTGAACGCGACGTTAATGTTAATTCTCTCACTCCGTGATACTTCACTGGAAAACTGAGAATGAAGGTCGCCATAGGACTATTTTGAGCCAAATGACATACCTTGACCAAATAAGCTTCAAACGGGAAAACAGGAAAATGAAAAAAATCGATCACAGATATGAATGTTCACCACAGTGTATTCACCATACATATATATGTTACCCACATATTTACATATAAAACATTTTCTATTCATGAACAGCACATGAAATACTGAATCTACAAATATATACAGCAATCTGTATTTACACGCTCAATAAATATAAATAGCAACAAATATACGAAATAATCACTGTAAATATAACATCACTATGATGAGATGTGGCCGCGAAAAATGATGGAAGTCGTGCTCGCCAGCAGTAGTACCAGAAACAAATGAACTAGAAGTCCGCCACCTTAGATCAGACCAGTGATTTGCCACCACCTACCTGATTATTACACGTGAAGTGACGTAGTTGCGCACTAAGATTCGCATGTGTCGTGTCAGACTAAACAAAAAATCGAGTAAAGCATCACGGGGAATGAACTGACGCTGGAAATCAAATGCTCAACCTATGAAACGTACATAAGCCACACCCATGATCCCCCGCTTAGCGACTTTGCATTTCGCTTTGCGTGTGTAGGGATAAGCCTGTTTGACGTAGGCCTATGCCAGTGCCCTCTAGCCAGTCTGATCTAATGATACACACCAATGCATTGGCCACCACATTCTTTGCTTCTGGTAGTATCGATGTCTATACTTAACCCAAACTGGAGCCATAGATGGTAATATTCATATATTCAGTATAAAATATAAGTATAGGTTAAATGGAGTAGTTCATCATATCGAAAATGTCATTTTCATCCCAGTGGAATTTCAATGCGAGCATTCACTTGAAACTGGATCGGTTGCAGTCACTTTGCAGACGACACCTGGTGCATAATCAAGCTCCTCAAGCTAGGATGAACATGTATCATTTTTCACGGGAAACGTCTGTCCATACATCGTTCATACATATTGATTTCTCGGGCCGTAACGTGATATAAGACGAGAGAACCTCATACAACCCAAACTTCTCCATCGGTGAAACACCGTGGTAGGGTACCATAGTGCTGGACACATCTTCGCCATAACGGCACCATAAAAGCACCAGATCGGAAACATAACCACCGACGGTCAACCCACACAATAAGACGAAGTCACCGGTGTGGCACCATAGTGCTGGACACATCTTCGCCATATCGGCACCATAAAGACACCAGATCGGAAACGCAACCGCCGACGGTCAACCCTCATACGATTGTGGTACCGTTACGGAGAAGACGAAGTCACCAAGTGTGGTTGTTTAAACCAAGATTCTCACGACAAAGTGTCGCTATCGTATATCATCTTTGTATTAAGGTACGGTACATGAGCCAAGACAAAAGGCATATTGACAACAATTATCGTCACGACAACGTATGGCACCACAACAATATATCATCAAGACACGACATCTTTTTTACGAACAAATGACACCACTCAAAATACTCTTTGTTGTTTATATAACCAATAGTTCAATGCGAGTGTGTATAAGACCTCTAATGGAAGCATTGACTATGGTCTGCAACGCGATATCGGAGAGTGCCGTGGAACGCTGAGCTGAGCGACAATCGAAAGAAAATTATATGTATTGGGATTGTACAATTTGTAAGGAATGCGTCAGTACTCTTACGTTCAGATGTCTGAATGAGATGAAAATCTTGTTTTCAGCTAAACCAGTGTATCGAAAATTCATTGTATGAAAATAACGAGGTTTTAGATCGGTACGAGACATATAAATATATTAATTCAATAGTAAATATTATCATCATTATATCTCTTGATACAGACAAATGAGACAGGGTGTAAACTTGTGAAGAGACGAATGAACATGAAAGGGAAGATTACGTGACGAAACATTAGCAGATGTCCAGTCACACCCAAAACACGGTACCTAGAAGTAGAACAAGGGAAATGATGAAAGGAGAGCAGAGTTGGCCAACTCCGCTAACTGGGCTGGATGATTCTTCTGTATACGTGATGGCAGACATTGGCTCCGTGGGCTGGTAAGGAGTGGTTGTTCTATCAAAGTCTGACGCCACTCCAGCTATAGTTTTACACCAGTCCGGTAACATTGCAATATTATAGTTGAGATAAGCGGTCTTGAAGTCTTCGGTGCATGAAGTGTATGCAAGAAGCTCACAATGGAAAATATTGACTGTGGTTCTGCAAAATAAAATAAACATATTTATTTAATGTAGTTATCGGTAAACGATAGTACAAGCGTCAAATCCGACTTTCGGTACGCCAACCATACAGGATTTCACGTCCATAATGGAAAGACTTTATTTACGCAGTGCTATTATTATCACCAACATCCAAGAAGAAGGGGGGGGGGGTGAGGGGATTTGGTTTAACTTCATGCTCCAGGATATTTCACTCATATAGTAACAGCCAGTTTAAAAGTGGAGGAAGCCGGAGTACCCGGAGACAACAGACCATCGGCAAGTAGCTGGCAAACTTCCACACATGCACCTTCGGGTCTCGATCCCGTGCATCCAAGAATGATTGAAATAAAAATATCAGCAGAAAAGCAATGAGAAGTGGTTAGCAATTGTCGTTGGTCCCGACAAGACACCATGAAGATCCTTTTGTCAGATCCGTTTAATTGACTAGTATTATTTTATGCAGTCGTATTCTAGAGATATGCATTGCTTATTTTGGTACTCTTGGCTCTCGAATGATGTACCATGGGGATGTCTCTTACTGGAATTGATTGTAAATTGGAAACTTATGAAATCAAGTGCTGTAAGATTGTCTAGTCATATTTCTGGAAATTCAGAGGAAGGGTTTTATTACCCTACTGTATCTGGCATTCGAGATATTAAACATTTATAAACAATGTTTCTATTTATAACCAAATCAAACCTGCTTTGCTCAAATGTCTAATCTCTATTAGGAATCACAATACAAACTGTTAAAAACGGAAGTAAAAACCAAAAGTTGTTTCCCCTTAGGGGGTTGTCTGCCCCTAGGGGAGCTCTCCCATTCATCCCAGCCAGGCTACTATATAAGCTCTGCTCACACCCATTCATATCCTCTTTCTCATTGTAATAACCGAGACCTGTAGTGTGCAAGGCCGCGGCATGAGGGGAAGGAAGGGAGGGACCATCAGAGCAAAGCAGGTTTGATTTGGTTATAAATAGAAACATTGTTTATAAATGTTTAATATTTATTTCCCAAATCGTAAACCTACTTTGCTCAAATGCCACAGTACCAACATATGGAGGTGGGAAACCTCGGCCTTGTTGTAGCACCAAAAGCAGGCAGAGTAACCGCTGGGATGACACAGACATGGGCATAGATATGACACATTAATACTCAACAAGAAAACCCTGGCCAATGACGCAATGGGTTAATGCATGGAGTAGATATAGAAGAATACTTATCTTCGTGCCTCATCCATGTAGCTGTGATCGTGGATGTGGTACGCAATATTACCCAATGTAGAAAACCAAGGCACGAATGCGGCGAGAGAATTCATTCGGTAAGCACTGTATGAAACAGGGGTGAGGAGAAATGCACAGCAACCCACAGCATACAGGGTGACCAACTAACACCACCCTCAGTCCACAAACCGACTAACGTCAACTCACTGCACCTTAGTCCTTGGAGCTTGATCCGGTCTTGAGAGTTGACAGCGGTATTCCTGAGTCTACTCTCCATGTGACGTCAACTTTATGTCAGTTCTTCGTTGAACTTGTGAGTTGACCGCAGGTGACTCAGCTGAGATGAACTAGAAGGAGGCCATAGCTTCAACCTGAAATGACACAAGCAAATCTGCAGTGATGGCAAAGATTAAAAGTCACAATTGTGTCCCGCCTTAATTGATAACTTGAGAGATGGCGGCTGGCTAACTGACCTATTATTACTGAGTAGATAACATTTATATCCAAATATTTTTAAAATGACACTCTCTCAGTAAGACACAATTACTAGAGCTGGATGAGTCAGTCCCATGCAAGACACGAACCCGCGTCCCCAGAGCCTGGCACCAAACCGCCAGCAGAAAATGCAAATGGCCGAGACCACTCGGCCACCTCAGCCTCCACCTAAAATGATCACAGATATGATAATAATTCTCAACAAAAAGAACCCTGGACGGTGGCGCAGTGGTTAATTAAGGAGTAGTAATAGAAGATACTTATCTTTTGAGTGTCTTCATCCCACTAGCTGTGATCGTGATTGTGGTACACAATATTACCAATATGAAGGAAACCAAGGCCCTTAGGTGACGAGAGTATCCGTTTGGTAAGTGATGTATGAACAGGGAAGAGGCGAAAGCACAGCTACCCGTAGCATACACGGTGATCATCTTACACCACCCTTAGTCCACAAGCCGTCTCATGTCAACTCTCTGTACTTTAGTCCTTGAAGCTTGAACAGGTCTTGACAACGGCTGCCCTGAATCTACTCTCCATTCAACGTCAACAGTCTGTACTTTAGTCCCTGTCTTTGTACGTTGGACTCTTGAGTTGACCGAAGGTGACTCAGCTGAGATGATCTGGAAGAAGGTTATAGCTTTAACCTGAAATGACACAAGCAAATCCGCAGAAAGGGAAAAGATTAAAACTCATCATTGTGTCAGGCCTTGATAGATAACTCGAGAGTCGGCGGCTGGCAAGCTGACCTAATACTTCTCATAGGTGATCATTTAGTATGTGGACATTCATGTAGTATGGTGGACATATATGACTGAAGATGATGCAGCAAGCTGGCTGACTTGCTGCGCTGATGAGAAATGCCCCCCCCCCCCTCTTTTTTTGCAAGTTAATTGACCACGTGCTGGGCAGCCACCAGCGGCCCAAGCGTGGACATTCTATCTGATTGCACTGACATATCCCTCAGATAGCAATTTGTGAAGGTAGAATTTGCAGTCCATGCGCAGGACTGGACAATGTCATGAAGGGACAAGTTCTTCCATAAAGGCCATGACGTAGCGATGGCACGAATTTCATGAGAAGAAGCAGTAGACAACAAAGGGGGCGCGTCAATGGCCATGCTATGACCACTTAATGATCTTCTTCAACCAAGAAGCAATGGTATTCTTAGTAATATCACGCACTGCAGAACGGCCGAAGGGACAAGAATAATAGACGACGAGAGCCCCGATCGGGATCGGTACGAGTGAGATAGTGGCGCATGGCTCGAACAGGGCATAACAGAAGGTCATCTACAAGGTCATGTTCGAAGTCTGATAGCGCAGGGATGGAATACAAACGTTGAGCACACGGACCTAAACGAACAGACTCATTTTGGCGATGAACTCGGGGACGGGTCGAAAGGAGATACGAGACCAATCCGCCGTCCAGGTAATAGATGATCTCTCAAGAACATGAAGATCAGACACTCTAGACGCCAAAGCAAAAGCCACCAGAAAAACGCAGACTTGTAGGAAAAACAACCTCAAAAGAGGCGGACTGTAAAGGTTCAAAGGGCGTACGAACCAGAGCACACAGAACCAAAACAATATCCCATTCCGGTAACAGCTAGCGAGAACGGCGAAACTGAAAAGCGAAAGCCGGAATGAGCGCAGAGATAATGTCGTATAGACTAATCCCGATGCCGGAAACCCTAGCCTCAAGCAGACCGGAATGCTTAAAAGGTGCTGATTAGAACTTCATATCACGATAAAGGTGAAGGAAGAAGTCAGTTACAGGGGGAAAAAAGGAGGCAGAGTCAGGATGGGCATCACATACTCGCACCAGGACGAATAAATCCACTGCAGTGACCAAACCCGAAAAACGAACGTAATATGAAAACTCTATCAGTTGATGACAGAACTAAAATGCCAAAGTCTAAAAGACTGGTCCAACGGTCTATACGAGGACAAAGTACTTGATGGAGAGAGTAGAAAAACTGTCCCCCAAAGTAACGACGAACCTAAGTAACCCTCGATGTGAAAGCCCCGAGCTGAATTGATACAAGGGGAAGGTTAACTTTGAACGGAAGGAGTTCCACTCCCACTGACGACCGACGATGGTGAATCGTAGGAAAACGCCGCAAAAACGAGGATGAATGGATGTAAACTATGCATCTCGCAAAATAATGGAGGCACAGAAGAAAATGACGTGAAGAACGGCGTTATGGCGTACCGGAACGTCTAACAGAAGTACGAGAACGACGCACAAGTGTATGAGACAGACGTGACGGCGTAATGGAACCTCGTCAAGGTGTAACAGAATGATGTAAATGTGAAAAACGGGAGAAACGTTGTGAACGCGTAGTGATTTCCCCATTTGCTTCAACATAAAGTACATACATGCTCACAATGGAGTAGGATACACCCTATAAAGTACGAGAAACGACGTCAACGAGACGACATAATGGAACGTCGTTGAGGTGTAATGAAATTAGAAAACGCAGAGGAGATGAACACATTAAATGTTCCTAGCGTTAATCAGAAACGTAACTCCGCTGGTAGTAACATCACCGACATCCAGAACAAAGAGATTTCGACGTTAACTAGAAAGATCCTCAAAGAATTTAAAATTCCCGACGAGAGGAAATACATTTGAAGATTCTCGCCGGCAGATAAAGTAAGGTCATTAAAATTCAGAATTTGAAATGACCTAACACGAACAAGCTGTCGAGAAGAAACAACAGTAAAGAACATTGCTAAAGAGCAATCTGTTGTTCATGTAGACTGTACCGATAATCATACTCGGAAGAAAACAATAGAACACTTCACGAGTTTGCGTGACATCCTTGCGCAGGGCGCAAAATACAAGAAGACCGCTCGATGAAACAGTCTAATGCTGTCCCATGGCAGAAGATCGAGAAGACTTCATGCTTGATCTTTGCCCGGCCAACAGACCAGGAGAAGATCAATAAAACCTCCACGTGTCGTTGAACGAGGGTATTTCTAAAGATTTCTCGGAGAAATACACTCACACTCAAGCTAATAATATAAATTTCTCAGAGAGAAGATAATAAAATTAAAGCTCAACCCAATCTGAATAGTAAATGTAAAACAGAATACAAATGGGCCAATTTGGTGTGAAATATAAACACATCAGAATGTTTAGTAACAGAAATTTGTGTTTCAAAGAAATAGCACAGATTCACAATAAACAAACACCAGTTATTCGTTTTTGAGGAGCGTGATCACATCACACTCTCCTAAAATTGATCCAGGAGAGTGGAAACAACACTCCTTGCAACCACTTCTCTACATACTGAATGGCTTCAGGAGTGATATACACTCCAAAAACGACATTAGGGGAGCGATTTATAGCACTCCTGCTATTATCAAAACAAAATACAGAACAGACGTGATCTCTTTTGTTGCTCAACACACGCTTAATTACATAAAGAGAGTAGTAAAGAAGCTCATTAAAATGTAACAAAAAGTCGTAGCGTACAGGCTTGAGTTGTGGCGATGAACACAAACACAACAACAACGTAAGCATGCAAGGCAGAGAAAAACCTCTGTAAGTTCTCTCTTGATCACAGGATATCAAATAAACATAATGATACTTGATATAACAAGAGGTTACATTTTGGTAGGAACAATGAACTGAATGCATGAAAGTGACTACCAAAAACTGTACAGTCCGAACAACAACAACAACATGGAAATTGACGGACTGCTTATAAAGAATCGGATCTCCCCGGCGGGGGAAAAAAAACGAACCTGTCGCGTCTGGCGGAAGTACATTTCACTATACAACCGAAGATTTAATGCATAAAATTCGAGAATCCACGAAGCAAAAACTTGTTCGTCTATCGTACAGATCCCGACAAAATAAGTCGGTCACCATAGACTCACATACTGACCGATAACCACACGGGATCGCGAGAGCCCGGGCTAAGGAAAGAATGGCAACGAAATTGGCATAAGACTCACGAAACATAATTGACAAAAGATGTGCTGAAACTTGCATTGTCAGACTTTTGTCCAGGATATTACCTTTTTCAAGGGAGGTCCCACACCAAAGCCCCGCCGACAGAATCCTTGTTGTCCAACAAGACTGAACAAGTCAACCACTCATACAAAGTCCCACATACTAACACAGCGGACCGAAACCCATTGTTGGTTGTGGAGACCGCGAAATTGAATACACACTGTCTAGTATCACGCAGACTGTGTTCATAGTTAAGCGTGGGATTTCAAATCCACTTTAGAAAAAATCGTCGGACGTTCATTTCAAGATATAGAAAAATCATGGCTAAAAATTTTGAAAACTCCGACAAGAGCAAATTATTTTAGCGACTAACGTCCGAAGACACTGAACAAGTGGCTGACGGTAGCAAACCGTGTGAGGGTCTAAGCGACAAAATTTTAGGAACAACCAGGATAATATGTCAGACAAAAATTATCCCAGAAAAAAATATTTATTTAACCGCAATAGACGTAACAAGTTTAGGAAAAGGTTTATAGACCTTCTCCTAGATTTACGGTGAAGTCGAATTCTTTTGTCCGATGGAGACAATGGATCGCTCCGATAAAACCGACCTGGTTCTAGAAGCCTTTGTTGAGCTGAACAATGGAGCCGGTTTGACAGGGACTCCAGACAAAGCAAAACCGGTAAAGGTCAGACTGTCTAGAAGTTGAAAATTATCCTCCTGTAGGCCGGTACCACAGGTGGAATATTTACAGACGCCGATAAAACTGGACTTTGAATCTATGAGACAAATCCTAAACGAAATTTCTAAGAGCCGTCTATCGACCTCCGATAGTGTAGAATCCTCAGACGCACGTACAAGTAAGCACGACGGGCCTGGGCATATTTCTTCCAGGCGAATCCCGTAACAAACAATCCGCACACGTGGCTTGGCGATAATACAAATCTTTACAAGCAAAACATAACCGTGTGGGCGTCCAAACGGGACAGCACTTGCCCACACGCGCGACAAGAATTAGAAATCGGAACAGAAACCTCAGACATACAAATGTAAGAAGAATTTCCCGAAAAAGAAACACAAGTCAATCTTTAAAAAGGATATAACCGGCGGTTACAACAACAACACAGCTGTATTGCTTTAACACTTCCTAGATGTGCACTGGTCGAGTACAAACTGAGAAAGAGGATATGAATGGGTGTGAGCAGAGCTTATATAGTAGCCTGGCTGGGATGAATGGGAGAGCTCCCCTAGGGGCAGACAACCCCCTAAGGGGAAACAACTTTTGGTTTTTACTTCCGTTTTTAACAGTTTGTATTGTGATTCCTAATAGAGATTAGGCATTTGAGCAAAGCAGGTTTACGATTTGGGAAATAAATAAATGATATTCAAAACAGGCTGGCATTGATCGGCGATGACCTAGAACTGGACTGCTTTTCAAACGCATAATATTATTAAACATGATATTACAGTATTTTCGTTATTTTGGGTTACACTGTCTTAGTATAGCACAGATTCTAGAGCAGAAAATTGGTCGAGTCCCGAGCAGGATTCGAACCAGCAACTCCCCCCACCCACCAAGAGTAAACCATCTAATCGCCAGCACTATGTCGGCGACCTAAACCACTCGGCCAACGCGCCTCCCACAAAAATGGGATGTAGCAGACCGGTAATCTTCAAAGCGAACAGAAATGAAGTGAGAGAAATTTTAAGAATCTAAGGAGGTTCTGGATAATTTGCGAAATACAGTGGCATTTTGAGCGTTAACCCCATAACATTCAAAATCAATGAGAAAATTATGGAGCTGCCGCGCTTAATTATTTTTGCATTATCTGGGATTTTATCTGACATTCTTTAATAATTTAATCCTAGGAATTACATGAAAAAAATTCCGTATTTTCACAGACAATTTCATGCTAAATCAGGAGATTTAATAAATATAGGGTTCACCACACTCATTGTTCAAGAAAGAAAAATGTCAGCATGGCCAACCGTGATCATGAAGCAAAATTTACGTAATATCGCAGAGTATGTTACCAGCATTTGTTCGAAGGTTGTGGCCTAATTTCACAACTTTTCTCTTTCCAGTTTGTATTTTTCAATTTCCTTCAACTATTGGGACATTTTGGTTGGCAATGAGTGTGTTACGGTCGGTTGTCCCAACCACCATCTCTATTGCTCACGTAATGACACGGCACGCAACGACACCTTACAATATATACCCATTCTCTGCAATAGAATATGTAGGATATAACTTACTTGCAAATTATATCCCTCTGCTGTTGTCTTGACATACTTTCATTTTCTATCTCATAAGACGTTTCCGTGTATCGGTTACTACATGCTTCGGAGATGGACAAATTTGATGTTTGCGTGCATTCAGGACCAACAGTGAAATCTACGAAATAAAACCATCAAGAAGTTTTCAAAATACTGCAGTTACCTTTATAAAACGAACTGTCCAGTGAGCTTAAAGTCAATGAGAAATGTATTAAAAGGACCCATTAATTGGGAATAACACCAATTAAACTAATAATTACACTTCGTCAATTTTTATTTTAACTGGAAATCACAATTCTCGATAATCAAAATAAAATGCAGAATACTGATTTGCGACAAATTTGATTACAATTCAAAACATTTCCTACACTTTCAAATTTGTTTCTCAAAAATCCACAGCGAATAAATGTTGTTGTTTTTTTAAATCTTCAAAAAAAAAATTCAAGATCAATCTTGTTTTTAGACAATAGATCTAGAAAATAGACATATATTCTAGAATTTAAATTTTTTTTCTAGAAATAATGAATATTTTCTTGTACTTTCAGGAGACATAAGTGATATAATATTTTTTACTTTCCCAAGATAATTATCCCAAAATGATAGTTTACATGCATAATGTTCTATATTTAATTCAGAATTGTTTTGAATTCTTCAAAATGTTTTGAGATTGAGAATTTCCTTTTCTTGTTTTAAGAAAAATAATCTGTCCATGGGATAAGAAATTTTATCTCATGAATTTTAAGCTTTTTGCTAAGAAAAAAATTCTCATCCCATGGACAGATTATTTTTCTTAAGACAAGAAAGGCACATTTTATGTTCTAAAATATTTCAAATAAATCAGAGCTAGTGATTCTTCGTTTAGTAAATAATGTTTTCATAGGCGTGCTCAATGGGTATTTTACGCACGGTTAGTGTGGGAAAGTTCATAGTTTTGGGCAAACCATTGAGCACGCCTATAAAAACATTATTTCTATTCTATTGAACTGCTCAAATTGATAATCAGCAAAGATTACAATGGAAGGTTGAAAAAATATTTTAAACTTTGACAATCTGTCTCCCCTTTGTTGAAGAAAACTCGTTCACTGGTGTTGGCACGATGCTCTCGTCTCGGTTGGCATCGTGCCAATGTCAGTGGACGAGTTTATGTGGTCTCTCAAATGGAGAGTTATTCTGTCAGCTGAGCCAGGCTCTGGCTCATTAGTCGACAAATAGCCATCTGTGCTAATGTTTATATTTTTGTATCAGGTTCGACTTTAAATAAATATTTGTATCTTGTATCTTGTATCTGTGGAACATACTTGTATTTAGGTCTATTTGTGTCGCTTTGTTAATCAATTTTACGATGAAAACAGCAGTAAAACTTGAGAAGGACATTCCATCTTGTAATTTATGTGTGTTTATTCGATTGTATGAAGCAGACGACCCCTTCCTCCCCCGCCTTGTAAAAAAGAATCTCCCAATGAACACCTGCACTTGACACAAGTACATTTCACACAACCGTGCTAAAACACTCAATAATTGCAAGGCTAGCAAGTTTTTATAAACACAAGTGTTATAGAATAAATATTTCACGATATATCATGGAGCTAACCGTGCATTTATTACAGCACGGTTATGTGAAATCAACACCCGTCAAGTGCAGGTGTTCATTAGGAGATTTCATTTCACAAGTCGGATGAGGAAAGGGACGTCAGCTTTCATACAAGTAACAATCGAATAAAACAAACAAATAAATTACAAGATAAAATTTCTTTCTCAAGTTTAACTGTTGTTTTCCATCGTACAATTGATTAACAAAGCGACACAAATAGACATATCCACGTAGTTTCCACACAGCTGACTCTGCTGACAGTATCAGTCCCCATTTGAGAGCCCACATAAACTCGTCCACTGACATTGTCTATAATAAATTCATGAAACTAACGCAACTTACATGCGAGGAGTGGACAAAAGGCACGGTGTGCGTTCAACTGACTGGGTACGTCAAATAAATCATAGGCTCCAACGGCGACCATCGAACCCGACTGATTCTGCTCTTTCAGAACTTCATCAACACACGGGAGGAATGTTTCAAAATGACTGAAACGCAAGTTAAACAGGAAATATAGGCTTCGGACGACTATCTCACATCTCTATGATATACCAACAAATCCTGGAGTGTCCCATATTGTTCAATTGTTTTGAATTGAAATATTGATAACGTTCGAAAATCAACGTCATTAGATCAGCTCTAAATTTTGGGAGAATAGTTATTTCGGTACAAAGAAACACCCCTCCAGATTTCGGTAACCTACGAAATTCAATATGGTCACAATGATGTCCATCGACGGTTCATTTTCTTGTCAGAGTGGTAACTTTGCACCACAATGACCGGTTACGAGAAACGTTCCTCCAACGTTTTCCATCAAATAAAGATGTCCGTCACGGCTATCATTGTAGCGGGGCCACATTGGATTTATTTTTTCCCGCGATATATTTTCAATGTACATAACTGCCGACTGTAATCATTGTGAAAGCAGCCTAATGAATTATGTTTCCATTATCCATGATGGGTTTTTTTCGCGTCACCATTGGAAATGGATACCTCGTGGATTATGGGTGATCGAATATCTCAACTGAATATGGAAAATGTCTAATGACAGTGGTAGACATCTGTACGCAGTATTTTTCCTCACTGACCTCTTTTAGACAAATTAGAATGATCGGTATGCAGGAATGATGTCACATTTACCTGCATAACTGTATGAAGGCATCACCCAGCGAGTCCTGTGCAGGATCCTCTCTTTCTTCGGAGACATTTGGGAAGCACTGATGTTCTTTGAGAGGGATACCCATATACATACTGTAGGGTTCAGGACCCGAGGAAGGGCCATACGCTTGCTTGTCGTATTTTGAGGATACCCCCAGAATCATTTTACAGGTGGTCGGTAAGGCAGCTGTGTAAAATTCTGACATGATCTCGCCCAACTCTCGGTCACATGACCAGAAGGCGTAACTCTCGCAGTGGGCGTGTTGGAGATATGTGCTGGAATAAATCGACAATAAATGTTGAAAATACTGAATACAGATGTAAGATGTAATTTACACGTCGAATTATCTTGTGCATACTTACTTTTCTTGCCGTCGAATGGACTCACTGATTCTGATTTCAATGTCCTTTACGAAAAAGTATTATGGCATACTATAGTACAATATTATTGTAAAAGAACTATATAATATAGCGGTTTACTATAGTATATATTATAATACGTGGTACTGCAGTAAACTATAATATATTGTGGAGTACTGTAATAAAAAGTCTAAAGTAAAATGCTTTAGTAAAATACCATGGTAAAATAATATATTAAAATGCAATGGTAAATTCATCAGTGAAATACCATAGTATTCTATACTAAAATAACAGGAACTGTTGTGGACACTCTCATGTTCTGGCACGTGTAGGCACCGTCGTGATACGAATGAAAAAATGTTGAAAACGACGCTAAATCCTACTCACTCACTCAGCCATAGCATACTCTAGGGAAATACTATGGTGAAATACTATAGTAGATTTTTGTAAAATGCTATATAAATACTATATTAAACTGCTGAAGTAATCCCGAGACTGCCCTTTAGTTGACCGATACGATACGATGTCTCGCATGCTAATCATGCTGAGCTTTCATTTTCACCTGATTCTCACGTATTCCTCCTCCCACATCAAGATGAAGCCGATCTAGATGTGTTTTCGGTCGACGTCCCATGAGTAACTCCGTGGGAGCCATACCAGTAGTAGACTGTGGTGTGTTCCTGTACTGAAACAGAATCTTAGAATCCTTGGTTTCTATACTGTCTTTCTGCATCTTTTTGACAGTGTCCTTGAATGTCTCAACAGCCCGCTCGGCAAATGCATTTGATTCTTGATGGTATGGCGCGAGAGCGACATGACATATACCATTCCGATGCATGGATTCTGCGAATTCATCACTAAAGAATTGGGAACCATTGTTGCCCGCGATTAAGTTCCATGCATCGGATGCACTCCAATCCACTTTGAATGAGCGTCCGCTGTAAGAAGAAACATCTCATTCCAGATGGGACCTGCGAAGTCTAGGTGTGGTCGCGACCACCAGGATATTCCCATGGTTGAAGCTGTGCTCCAGCTGAAGCTTTGCGGTTCAGTTGGAAAATCCAACAAGATTTCACTTTCTCCTCGATTACATTCTCCATTCCGGGCCACCACACAAGGCCACAAGCAATGCCCTTCATGCGCGTACCTGTTTTCGACCTTGTGGCGGGATTACCACCCGACTTTCTCACAATATACACCCGTCTAGAATACTCAGCTCATTTCGCTTAGCGAAATATGACTTGAGCTCGCGATCCACACTGTTAGGCCATCCATGTAGCACTAATTTCCGGACCCGAGACAGCACTGGGCCAGCCCAAGACTTGATCTGTTCAGACATTACAGGAAAACTGTCCAAGTTCTCCAGCAACAGCACTGTATCTCCAGTTAGTGGCGTAGCTTTCGTTGTGATCGGCATTGGTAAAGTACTACGTACATCGGCATTTTTATGATCTTTGCTTGGTTTGTATTTGATCGTATATTCGTATACCGACAGAGTGAGCGACCACCTTTGAATCCTCTCGAACGCCATCTGTAGTACTGGTTTTGATTCACTTAACAAGATTAGCAGTGGCTTGTGATCAGTATAAACAGTAAAAGGTCGACCATATAGGTAGTTATTATGATGGCCGAGAAGGGACATCGCTGTATTGTGTTAATGAATCTGGACCGACACACGAAGGCAGGATGTGAAGTCAGGATGCGAAAGACGAAGGCAGGATGCGAAGCGCGAAGTCAGGATGCGAAATCAAAACATGAAGCGCGAAGTCAGGATGCGAAGTCGCGAAGGCAGGATGCGAAGTGGCGAAGCCAGGATGCGAAGCGCGAAGTCAGGATGCGAAATCAAAACAAAGCATTGCAAAGACTGGAAGCGAAGCGCGAAGTCAGGATGCGAAGGCAGGATGCGAAGCGCGAAGTCAGGATGCGAAGTCGCGAAGGCAGGATGCGAAGTGGCGAAGCCAGGATGCGAAGCGCGAAGTCAGGATGCGAAGCGCGAAGTCAGGATGCGAAGTCGCGAAGGCAGGATGCGAAATCAAAACATGAAGCGCGAAGTCACGGCACCTAACTTCGCCACTTCGCATCCTGCCTTCGCGACTTCGCATCCTGACTTCGCGCTTCGCATCCTGACTTCGCATCCTGACTTCGCGCTTCGCATCCTGGTTTCGCCACTTCGCATCCTGCCTTCGCGACCTCGCATCCTGACTTCGCGCTTCGCGTCCTGCCTTCGCATCCTGACTTCGCGCTTCGCTTCCAGTCTTTGCAATGCTTTGTTTTGATTTCGCATCCTGACTTCGCGCTTCGCATCCTGGCTTCGCCACTTCGCATCCTGCCTTCGCCACTTCGCATCCTGACTTCGCGCTTCATGTCTTGATCTCGCATCCTGACTTCGCGCTTCGCATCCTGCCTTCGTCCTTCGCATCCTGACTTCGCATCCTGCCTTCGTGTGATTCATAACACAATACAGCGATGTCCCTTCTCGGCCATCCTGGACGCAAAAAAAATCGGTTTCTCTGAGTTGCCTTGTATTATATGGGAGAGCACGTCTCCAAGCGCATATGGCGAGGCATCTGTCGACAGTACAAGCTCTTTTGCTGGTTCAAAGTGCACTATGAATTTGTCAGACTGCAGCATTTCTTTTGAATCTTGAAACGCAACACGTTGGGCCAATTCAATTTGACATCCTTCCCCAGCAGGTGATATAATGGTTCCCATGTCGTTGAGCGATTGGGTAGAAATTTGTTGTAATATTTCAGTATACTCAAATACGCTTTCAGCTCACTCACATTCGTGGGAGATGGAGATCCGACAGACGTTTCAGGACTTCCCCCAGGTTCTGTTGGTGCTGAAATTC
The DNA here is from genome assembly GCA_036873755.1 of Hanleya hanleyi. NCBI lineage: Eukaryota > Metazoa > Mollusca > Polyplacophora > Lepidopleurida > Hanleyidae > Hanleya > Hanleya hanleyi. Next base: position 54,888 of record JAVTVY010018716.1, on the reverse strand, counting down.
TGTACTTCCTGTGCCACTCCTGGAATTCCTTGTTACATAATTTCTATTGATCGTTGGAAAATGACTGAACTTGAAGATATTCCAAACGGAAGCCTAGAATACTGGAAAAGTCCCCGTTGGGTGTTTATCGTTGTGTACTGTTTTGACTCCTTCGTCTAAAAATACCTGCTGATATGCATGACTTAAATCAAGCTTTCTCGCGAGTGTTGACAGCAGATCGTCGGTCTTCAGTATGGGGTACACATCCAATTTTGACACCTGGTTAGCTGTGACCTTTTAGTCGTCACAAATTCTCACTGAATCTTCCTTCACCACTGGAACAATGGATGCCGCTCATTTTGCGAATTGTACTGGCTCAATGATTCCAGCAACCTCCAACCTCCATTGTTTTGCGTAATGCATACGGAACTGGGCGGGGTTCGCTCGGGAGTAGCATTCACATCCACATGAATATTGGCTTTCATTCCCTCCGGTGCAAAGTTCAGCCTTGAAGACATCTGGAAATTTGTTGACCAAATTTACACTTGGCTCAGACACATTGTTAATCCATAACAATGGTTTCCAATCGAGACGGATCTCGTGTAACCGATCACGTCCCAGCACACTTGGACCGTTGCCCTTCACTACTAGAACTGGCAATTCAGATTGTTGATCCGGAAAACTATACTTCACGTGCATGTTGATAGACCCTAAAGTGTTTATCTGTGCTCCGGTGTACCTTCGAAGTTTACTATGTGCTTCCTGTAGAAATGGGGCTTCCTTCCCCTCACACAACCTTGTATAGATTTGCTAACTTATTAGTGAAGGCGATGCACCAGCGTCGCTTTCCATCCTCAGATCCGCATCATTTACTGCTGATGTCGACAAACAACGGCGGTCAACGTTTACGGTTCAGATTAAACAACGAATACGAGTCATCATCCCCATCTGAATAATCACCTTTCAGATGAAAGTTACTGCCTTGTTTGTTCTTAGGCTTCCCGCCTTTTTAGACCTTGGAATTTGGACTTTCCATTACCATCATTGGTACTTTTGCCTATCCGGGAATTTGGCCACATAACCGCAATATTCCCTCATCGGTGACAGGCCCTACACTCTGCATTCTTAAATCTATATTGATTTGATGTATGTGACTTCCAGCCACATCGGAAACATTTCCCCACATTTTGTGGAGGATTTCCACTTTTTAACATAATAAATGTACCTGACTGTTTATGTGCATGATTCACGTTGCTGGCAGATGCACCACTACTTGTGCATTTTTAGCCGCTGTTTCCATTGCCTGAGAAATTTCCAATGCTCTTTGAAATGTAAGCTTGGGTTCCGCTAATAAACGACGTTGAATGCGATCTTCACTAATATCACACACAAGTCTATCACGTACCGGTAACATGTCTGACAAAGACTCACCAAACTCACAAAAGCTGATAACTGACGCAATTCCGCCACGAATGTTGCCACAGATTATCTTGGCTTACGAACACGACTGTGAAATTTGAACCTCTGAACAATTATTTAGGATTGTGTTGATCAGTCACGAGTTTCATTAATTCTGAGAAACTTTTGTCTCCTGGCTTTTCTGTTGCTGACATTGATACTGTTCAAAGACTGCCACAAGTCAGATTTCTCAACTTAAACAATTGTATTATCATCAGAACAACTTCCGCGGCGATGTTGTACATGAAATGGAGTAAGAACAGCATGCTTATTTCTGAACGAGGCTAGACCAATACAGATCATCAGCGGAGTAAGGAAGAGCACTCTCGTTATCTGATAATGGATGTAAAGTTATTTCCCTTTAACTGTTACTGAACATAGATTATCACAGTGATTTTGGGTAAGATGTCGTTTACTGCATGTCGGTAATCCCAACGTTTGCAGAGATATTCGAGGTTGGAGTCTGAATTTGATATTCAGGGATTTTATACAAATGAGATTTGGTGATGTCTCTAATGTTCCAATTAACACATTGATGATACATTTCAACATTAGGGGCGGACAACTGCATCTGTTAATGGTATAACTTACGACATTTGGGGTTGACTTGGTAAATATGTGCTTCAACATAGGGACGATTGTACACACTCAATCTGATTAAAAAAGATCCAGGGAATCGGTACCTAGATCTGTTTTAATCAAATTGGTAAGCACCGTTTGTATTTAGTTGCTGCACTTCAGAAATTGGAAGATATGCGAAAAATATATTAACGGGGGTAACTCTTTCTGTTATCAACCCGACAGGCAACCTGTCAAACCGCAGAATTATCACATTAGATCCTTGGGTGGCTGAAACTTCTGAACTATTATTACAATGTATAACTTCCATTTTAATCCAAAAATATAATTACGGCAACAAAGATGAACAGTTGTTACTTTTTACGGTACCAAGGCATTTAGCTTTGAAACTGGAGCGACATATACCCACGAATTAAAGGGGGAAATGGAGGTGATTATCACGGTTTCCAGGACAAAGCTTACACTATGAAGTCTGTCTCCCTCATCGCATTTATTACCTGTTCCATAATTACGCGACTACCATACTCACCTACAGTATAAATTAGTAGATGTCTCTAGGTCATAGTCATAGCTGCCCCATAACTTAGGGCTGGCCGCCTCCAACTGTTCGTTACACCGATCAATGGCAGCTTCTTGTTCACTCACACAGTGCTTCTTTGATGTAATGGCTGTACGAATTGAGAAGGAATGTTTGAATCAACACGGATATTTTAATGAATATTTCATTGTGGAAGCATTTGAAACCTTCACAAGTGAGAAGACAAATGATACACTTAAAATCTCATTCCGTTAAACTAACACAAAATCGGTCAATTCTATGACAGATGAGAGATTGAATTATGTTGTATGATACGCCTGTTCCATAAAACATACCAATAATGAATCACATAACAAACAGAATTACAAGCGTCTGGTCCGTCATTCATAATTCAGCCGTCGTCCATTAGAGAATATCCGCGTCCATAATCCAAAGACCTATTCCATATTCCATATAACAGTATTAGCACCAAATTCAAAAAGACAATCATAGTATACATAAACATAGGCTTGTTTCTTGCAAGAGAGAAGCGGTCAACAGTTTTCAATTATGCCGGCAAGACATCATGATGTTCCAAAAATGTCAAATCCGTATCGCTGATCAGTATTCTTAATCCACAATATTCGTTGTAAAGTCGTCATACCATCTTTCATCTCTCACAGAACAGAATATTATGTTAGTTTGAAAGAATGGATTATTGAATATATGATATATATAGATAATACTCTAATTCGAAAGTGTTCTCTATCCACTCCTTTAGCCACTGAACCGGATAAGTGGTTGCACTAGGGGTGTGCCATATACCGCTTTTATCGGATAAAATATTCGTGGTCTCGGGTGGTGGGACTGGGCACGCCCAAATTCTGTGTTATAAATACATATACGATAAGCGATGTACAGGCAGTGTAGAAAACTGATGAGGTGCAATATATGCTGCGACTGTATAGCGCTGGACAACCCAGTAATATATGCTGCGACTGTATAGCGCCGGACAACCCAGTAATATATGCTGCGACTGTATATAGCGATGGACAACCCAATAATACATGCTGCGACTGTATAGCGCCGGACAACCCAGTAATATATGCTGCGACTGTATAGCGCTGGACAACCCAGTAATATATGCTGCGACTGTATAGTGCTGGACAACCAAGTAAGCGTCAGATCTCACATTTAATATGTAATTATCGTCCAAACTTTGTTTCCGTACGTTATGATTATATATACGATCATGTAAAGTGAGAATCTGACCTGGTCTACATGAATGGTGAGGCTGAATATAGTATGCCCAAGATAGCCACAATAAAAACGCCAGATCCCAAATTTAGTAGATAACCGTAGTCCGAATTGTGTTTCCTGTGGTATATCTACGATAGACCATATGATGTTACTGGAGAATGCTCCGGATAGCTAAGGCTAAATATAAGCATCCGATCAGTAGCTAACAATTATAATACATTATCATATGGAGTCATTAGAGAATGTGCTGTGTAGTATACTCGGAATATCTAAATAGTAATATGCGAAAAGAAACCTAGTTTTACGTTAGAACGGTATAACGGTACAACCTACCAGATAGTTTACATAGAAAAACACTATATATTTATAATTGTGAACGATTAAGATGTGGAGAGTATAGAGTGAAAAAATAACAAGTGGCCTTCTTAGTTGACTACGTCATTATATTCCTAATGCTGCAGTTTTGAACATGAGTTCTTGTCAAGGAATGATATTACAATGGCATACTTTCAATATTTAAGCTTTCGTATGTTTGGCTTTGCTAGATAACGGTTATTGTACACATATATAACAAGTTATAACAAATCATTGCTAGTGTCGAGTATGTAACAAAGCGGTATTAAAACACAATGCAAATGTGATAGATCCTTCTATGTACATGTTGTGGCCAAACATTTGACAGTTGACCAAGGTAACAATACATATATCTACATGTAATACAATAGGACTTAATTACAGGAGGTTAAGTACTCAATCAATATGGTTATATAATGGTAGTTTTATCAATAGATAACAAAGGTAAACAGTTATTCTTAAATATACATGTAACATAATGTCAAGAAGTAAACATAAAATGAAGCATATACTATGGTTATGGAGCTAATATATTAGTTCCATGCTTAGGGTCTATGATTTCCGTTTAACGATGGACATAGGGATTCTATGAATGAAATTTCCTTAACATCCATTAGCGCCTTATTGCCTTCTGGTACTTGATAAAACGGAAAAAATTTGAAGGGCGGTTTAAGGTGTAACGAACATTCTCTAATGTGTCTGCTAACAGGCAAGGCACAGTGCCTGGCATTGTTAATATGTTGTCTGTGAAGAGTCAATCTGTTTCGGAGGTCTGTAGTCTGCCCTGTGTATTGTTTACCACAATTTCGGCAGACCAGAGCATAAATAAATAACGACTGTCCAGATCATATGACCTGTACAAATATTGACATGTATGCTGATGACAGTACACAAGATTGTTCAGGTACAAATGTCAATGAAATTGAGACTAAGCTGAATGCTGATTTTAAGATTGTTCTGAACTTAGTCTGAACATTTTAAAAACCAAATGTATGTTGACAGGCTCAGCTCCGAAACTTTTAAGAGTTAGAGATTTGTGTATCTATATTGACGATACTATGATTGAAACTGTTACAGAGAATAAGCTATTGGGTGTTATAATAGATAGAACCCTCACGTGGAAAGATCAACTGGTAAACCTATATACAAAGATATCTAGAAAATTGGGTATGTCAAAACGAATAAGTCATTATGTTCCACAGCCTGTAACCAAACAACTGTATAACTCTTTAATATTTCCAAATTTTGAATATTGTTCACCTGTTTGGAGTAATGTTCAAAACAAACAGCATTTAGAAAACTTATATAAGCTACAGAAACGAGCGGCTCGCATCATATTGAAACCTGATGATTTTTATACACCAACTGTTGTTCTTTTTAAACAATTAAACTGGATGACTTTAGAAGATCGTATTTCTTATAAACGCTCTGTTTTAGCATATAAAGTTTTTAACAACATGGCTCCTGGGTATTTGAATAAATTCATTCATGTGAGAAACGTACATAGTCGTACAACCAGGAGCTCTGAAAACAATCAATTGTATATTAGAAGACCTAGGACCGAATATTTTAAAAGAAGTTTTATTTATTCTGCTTCTATTTTATGGAATGGGCTGCATGTCCAAGTTAGGAATGCACCATCTTTATCAGCTTTTAAACGCCTTTACATTAAACACTATTTTCAGAAACAAATTATATGAGATTCTTAGCATAAACTGTATATTTGTTTTACTGTTCTTAAGCCTAATAATTGCATAACATCTTTTAATAATTTAGTACCATATATTCGACTTTAAGCTGCTTTACAAAAACAATATTTTACCAAATATCCTGTATCAGATTTTTAATATCCTGTATCTTATAAACGTCATGTTTTCGCATATGAAGTCTATTTATATATTTTAGTGTTGTTTGCAGTTTTACCGTGTTGCTTGTTTTTGTTTTAAATCATGTATATATATATTTCTTTCCATAATTCTTATTGATCATGCTAACCGCATACTTTTACTAAATATGTATATATGTTTTAAGCAGGGCCACGATGTAAACTAGCTTTGTGCTAATTGTGTATACCCTGGGTAAATAAAGGATCTATCTGTCTATCTATATCTATCATGCCATGTTGAATTTAACCTGGAAGTTGGTTCGCCGATTTTCAAATTTGAAACTGGGCCCTTCAATTATATGGACACAAGCTCCACATCGTGATTTTTTACATTTTGATACAGTAGCATCAAAACTCGCATCTGAAAAGCGAGCACTGGTTAAAATTTTATTCAAGTTGGGTGCCTGCCTTTTACTGTTAATGATCTGTGAGTTGGATATGATAGTCTTCATTTGGAGGCTTTGGTCTAATATACTCAAAGTGTTCATTACAACGGGGAAAATATTTGTGTTGTTTGGATTAAAGGTTGTAACAAACAAAATTACATTTGGGGTGGGCTGTTTAGGCATCGGATTACGGAGCTCCTCTCTAGGGTGTTTAATGCCTTGCGGATGCCTTTGTCAATAAGGCCTGGCGGGTACCCCCTATGAATTAATGCTGACTTTAATTAATTTAGTCTCTGGTCCCGGATTAACTCATTCGAGAATATGGTGCAGATCCGTCTTGCTAGAGAATATGGAATGTTTTCTCTAGTGTGCCGTGGGCGTTTAGAACTAAAATGAGCCATTTTGCTGAGGCCAAAATACAAAACAGTCATCGAGGTATCGCTTCCATTTTTTAACAAATTCGCCCCCAAGTTGAGTTTCATATTTAGGGGCGTTCTTCAAGGTAGCCCATCACCAGGGTGGCATATACTGGTGCCATTTTCGTGCCCATTGCAGTACCTAAGATTTGTGGGTAGAATTTGTCACAGAAAAAAAAATGAATTGTGGTTCAGGATGAATTTAATGCTGTCTAATATGAGCAATACACTGAAGCGAGAATTTAGTGATTCTGGATGTTTTTGGAGCCAGAATTTTATCTCTTCCATACCTAGCTCTTGAGGAATCGTACTGTACAAACTATTTACATCGAAGGTTGCCATTTGAGTACCATTTGGAATTTCATCGGGCAAATGATTCAAAAATTCTAAATCATCCCATATGTGACTTCGAATATGTGTTAGAAATGGTCTCAGCAGAATGTCTGTCAGATGACTGAGACGTTATGTTGGGGATTCCGGGCCCGCAATATATATATATATATTTAGCCAAGTCAGCAACTGCTGGTGAAGCCCTTGTTGGTGTCGATTCCCTTATTTGTAGATCTGAACTCCTGACAACTCCTGTCAACCTGAGAACATCCGCTGGGCACCATATCAGTCTGATATCGGGGAGAGGGAGTAGATGGTGGCCAATTAGAATGGATTTCCTGCAAACGTCTTTGGTTTTCGCTACATTTACATGGTGTAAATTGTTTTTGGTGGAAAACATGACGAGGATGTATATTCTTACTAGCTCTCCAGTCCATTATCATACAAGGGTGGCTTCAATACTTCAATAGGGTGGATGGCTGAATTAAGTTTCCACTGTCAAGTGCTATAATATTTAGGTAATTTAAAGCGCATCTGCCTCTAGTATATATAACACCAACGTTCTGATGAATCAAACACTCAAAGAAAAAGGGGTGCCGCTTCAATCATTTGAAGGTGCCCCATTTATTTATTTATTCATTTATTTATTGGAATTTGACAAACCAGTCCGGAATATCATACAGGTGACGAGCACCTATAATTTAGATAGTGACTCATCAGTACATACAGCACTGTACTACGAAGAATGGGGGCGACCGACTCTGATCGACTCAGCTTTGATATAGTATAACCCATTGTTCTAATATAAACAGCACCATTATATGTTTGCACCTGGAGAGGGTGGTGGCTTGTTGGCTACTTGAGGACCACCACGAAGATGAGAACAAATATTAGAGCACTTCTCACCTGTAAGATCTTGGCACACTCCTCGGTAGGCAATTCTAGTGGAATGTACGTCATGATACAGGTCAAGAGCGAGGGTTCCCTGGTAAAACATGGCGGTGGCGTTCACGTCAAACTCATAACACTTGAGGTATCTCTCCAACTCCCTGGGTGATATATACAATACAAAGAATGGCATCATTTGAGGTGATCGAATTTGACCTATATGCTATATTTGATTATGTACATGTACATAGTTCTCTATATTTCCAAACAAATTGAAGTGCTGACATACGGTGAAATAGGCCTATCGCCAAATATATTTACCCGGACCTTTGCATATTAATGCCTAGAATACCAGACTCATCTGTAGCATTTTTCCTAGCGAGTTCGCCAGACGACATTTCATAGTCACATATCACAGAAACTTAACAACTTAAATCGGTGTGCGAGAAATGAATAACGATCACATTGAAAAGAAGATATTTTTGACATATATCGGCTATCGACATCTACATGGAAAACAACTACCGGGAAAACTATGTTACCGCCCATTGTACTCGTATACAGGGGAAAACAGGCCCAGAAAAATCTCTGTCGAGATTTTATTTGATTTCGCGCAGTCCACGGAGTCTTGTGACAGAATGTGGACAATCGTTATGATTGACAACTGCCAAGTGGATGTCAGAGCTGACGACTGTTTTGCACGTATCTATGGCCTTCATTTTGTATTTTTTGTGAAAATCTGTAAAAGTGTATATGTGTTTGTAGAGAAATTTGAACAAAGCATCTTTTTTTGAAGAAGAACATAGGGTACCGGAGCAAAACGACAGGTATGTCGATTTTTATTTTGATTACCAAGGGAAGACATGGTCGAGAACATGGTCTACCTTACTCCCGACGATAGAAGTGAAATGGGAGGGACGGGCCTGGTAGCAAGGGTGGGGAAGTGGGCGTTGCAGAATCGCTGTGACAGTAAATTCAAAAACGAACAGACTTTCTATTTGAACAGAAGCGCTTGACTGGAATCAAATTCACCCCACTCGACTTGAGTGAAAAATTCCACCCAAGTTGACTAACTTCCACTCAAGTCGAGCAAGTTCAATTTGAGTGATCAACTCAAAATTGAATAAAATTTGAGTAAATTTCACTCAACTTGAGCGGGATGAATTTCCACTCTCACTTGAGTGAAATTTTCACTCAAGTAGTTTTAGATTGTACCAAGAAATATGCCAACCCATTCGTGAGTATACCGATGCAAATTTATTGATACGTTCCTTTGTATAATCTAGCCTGATAATGTCCCAGACACTCTTAAGCAAAGGACAATCTAAGCCTTCACACCGGCACAACTGTGTAGGCCTAGCTTATATTTCAAGTATAATAGTGATTCTGTGATGTACTCTCTCCTAGCTGATACGCTAAATGACAACCAACGTATCTCTACCTGGCTCTGAAACACTGTGAGATTTTTCTGTGGAAATATGGATGTTTTGCTTCAATTCCGCCATGTTTTTACTATTGGTGTGGTGAACCTGTCTCCAATAGTCCCAACGTCGCTGTCATAAGATCCGCAGGCACGGAAATAGGCAACGTTTTGTATTTCCTAATCGTATGTAGCAAAAAGTATTTGCTTGTTACCCGGCATTTTCCAAACGAACGTATAATTATTTGGTCCCAATCGTCCTATCGGGCAACACTGTTGCCATTTGAGCATATTCCTACGAAGTAGGCTACAGATCGCAAATTGTCCGGTAATGAGTCAGTCCATACGAATCCTTTCGTCGGCAAAATAAGGAGAACCGTTGACATTAGAACCTTGATTTTTTTCGAAAACGTTTGCATTGATTATTCCCAACAAAAGGATTCTGAAATTTGATTCTCGTCTTGAGCCTTTTTATTATTTATTGATGACTCGAGTGCACTGTCATGCCCATCAGGAACCCTTGGCTGTATTCTTCACTGTGACTTTTAAGCGCCTGGGACTAACTTCGGCCGCCCAGCACTAAAGCAAAAAAAAAATGATGCGCCCAGCTCTCGAAAATATCAGTAACTTTAATGGTACTTGCCAAAATATGTCGGCATTATACGTTTCCAGGTAGCTCCGCCATGTTTTCCCTAATAGTCCACGCCACGCTTCCCAAACATCTGCCGTAAATTGTTGGAAATATTCGGGAACCCTCGTGATCATGCTGGTCGCTGTTAGCCGGTGGTATTGCGGAAGGCTACCGAAATCCCAGAATCTCGCGTCAGGCGAGCTGTATATGCCACGATGCATGAAGGAAGCAAATCATTTGATCGGAGAATGGAGGTTGTTATTTCGTCTGCTGCGAAGTTTTACCGAGCCACGAATATCACTTGACATGTATTTTATAAATCAATGTCATGAAGCGCCAAGCAACTTTGAAAAACTTCTTCTCACAGAAGCGTCAGAGGTCCAATGAAGGTAAATCTTTTGTTGGCTTTCGGTGGTCGTTGTTGTTGTTCTAAAACGTCAGCTTCCAAAAAATATTTTAATTATATCTATATTAAAAGCACACATGCATGTGTGCGCTCGCTCGTACGTCGTAATCAGTCTATTAGATCTACATGTACTATGAGATATCTATAATATGGCTAGTACACTTGAATCCAGTATTAAACTGGAGATTCCTGAGTAATCTATTTTTAGCCTAACTTACATTGTAATGTTGACACACATTCCGATACCACACACATTCCAATGGTATCCGTTTTCACTCATTTGCTGGTCTTGAAATTTCGTTGAGATTGAAGGCATATTATACTGCACGTTTTATATATCCAGCCTATACAACATTGCATCATTTCTTCAGTTCAGTCATTAGTTAAAAAATGTTCTACCTCAAAAAGAAATAAAAAATGGCTGGATTTTATGAGAGAAATTACTAAATTTAAACACAACAATGACCCTATTATATGTTATTACTGAAGAAATCGATAATAAAATCATCGTTGTGTTTTAAATTCAGTAACCTATAACCAGTTGTTTATTTTGTTCGTGTGTGCTTTATTGTTCATTGATTATTATTATGTACTCTCTTCAGATGAGGTACCTTGAAGTTGAATGCCAAATAAATATATCCATGGAGAATGGCTCTCTAGTGATGCCTGATTTGATTCTTGCATTCTAACAAATCTCTGATCTTGACCTTTCTCACTTCAAATTTGTGTTTCTTATCCAGTTTCCTGTCTTATTTAGGACTACAAACATTTACTTCTCAACTGCTCTGACAGAGCATCATTCCCTACGCTAATTTAAGAAAAATCGCCTAATGCCGAGAAGGGGGGGGTTCCCCGCTCTCTCGGACTCTCCCCCAACACTTCGTGCTGTACTGCTGGGCTGATCATTCTCCAGGGTAATAGAAACTGAGGGCGATAATAGTTGCTACGCTAATGACTCACCAGCGGTGACATCTGGAAAAGTTAATAGTTCCCACTGTCAATTAGAGACGCTATATAAATTCTCTCATGGTAGCACACAGGGCCCCCAAGTCATGTCTCGAGTACACACTTAAATTATCTCAAACCCTATTTCGTAGGTCCAGTGACGTTAGTCACACTGCCATGTATGCACAACTTTTCCAAAAACCACCGATATCGCTTTGAAGAATTTAAAAAAACCGGGTATATACTGACCACAACAAAACACGTTTCCGACTCCGAGCTTGTTGGATCGTATGACAGCGATCATGATCCGGTTTCAGTTGGGGCTTGTGTTGCAAGTGCTATATAGTATGTGGCTATACCGCAAGATATATATAACGACTAAACGGAAATAGTTTTGATTCAATTCCATATTCCTACGAAGTAGGCTACAGATCGCAAATTGTCCGGTAATGAGTCAGTGAGTCAGTCAGTCCATCCGAATCCTTTCGTCGGCAAAATAAGGAGAACCATTGACATTACAACCTTTATTTTTGGCATGAACGTGCATTAGGGCATTGTTACCAGCAAGTTCTGAGCTGACCGAATTCTGATGAAAATTTGATTTATAATTATTTTTATTATTATTTATTGATAGCTCAGCGAGTGCACTGTCATGCCCATTGGGAACCCTTGGCTGTATGTTTCACTGTATACAAAACGTGATGGGATAATGAAATAGGAAATGCTAATTTTCCATCATTTGTTAGTGCATTTATCTACACTGCTATTACCAACTTGCCATTCTTAATACACACAAGTAAGTATATTGTTATAGATATATGTAAACTGTGGCGTTTAACGTGTATCCTATTTCACATCCAAACATTTCATCACAGACCAAATCAGGCTTCAAATTTAGGTCAAATTGCCACTGATGGTGAAATATCCTACATCAACCAATTAAGTCAGCCTGGTGCAATAACCCAGCAGAACAAAGAAAGATGTGGTATCATCCTTCAGATTAGCCTGTGAGCAACAATGATAAAGTTTACTAAGGGTGAAACAAAGCCATCCTGCAAGCCAACCAAGGAATTTATCAGCTTGTGTTGGGACATTTTGTTGGTATCATGTAAGTTGTTTAATAGTTTACTCATTCAAATCTCCATACCATATTTTCTGTTATTCAACAGACAAATTTCTTTACTGGTTTTAATTGTTTAAGTTTTACTGGGTTTCAACTGCTACAGATAGTAACATAGTACTGATACTGTATAAATGGGTAGTGTGAATTTAATTATTCCATGTTGAGTACAATTTGTTCACATGAATGGTGAAATGTCTGGACTCTCAAATGAAAGTGTGTTATACATGTACATATCTCAAGCATGTCAGAGGAACAAACATGGTTGCAATTAAGATATAATCAAAGAAATTTCGTGACAATTATTGAATCTAAGTAGGCCCCTACCTAACAAAATTAGCTTAATAAAAAAGGCCTTCCTGGCGTAAATTGTTTTCTTTTGAGAGAGAATGGTATTTTCTGAGTTAAGAATTTCCTGTACAAAGATAGGTTGTTCAAGGAGGCTTTGTTTTTGCCGCTGTTGTGTGCATCAAGTTTTTAACAAATTTTCCATTTAATATTATGCTCTAACCATGTGTTACAGCCGACATGGTATCTGCAGAAGCCATTCTTACTATCAGTTCAGCATAGGACTTTTATAGCATAGTGACTGTACAAGGGGGATCTTCCAGCGGAGTCGGGTGGGGTCGGCGCTGAAAATAGCCAGCGATAAATGGATATTATCTCGTTTTGGTCAATTTACACCGACTGTATTTGTTGGTCCTATCCATCCAGAAATCTGTTTTGTGTCACTTTTAGAGTGGTCTAGATATCTTCCTAATACACTTATCTATCCTCCTGACCCATTTTAGGTGTTTAAAGGGGGGCCACCATGCCCTCCGAGCCACCGCTAAATGGATATCATCTCGACATGGTGAATTTACAGTGACTGTAAGCGAAAGTTAATAGTACCCACTGTCAATTAGAGACTGCTATATAAATTCTCTCACGCTAGCATATAGGGTCCCCAAGTCATCTCTCGACTACACACTTAAATCATATCAACCCTTACTTCGTAGGTCCTGTGACGTTAGTCACACTACCATGTTTTGAATATTCCTACGAAGTAGGCTACAGATCGCAAATTGTCCGGTAATGAGTGAGTCAGTGAGGCAGTCAGTCAGTCAGTCAGTCAGTCCATCCGAATCCTTTCGTCGGCAAAATAAGGAGAACCGTTGACATTAGAACCTTGATTTTTGGCATGAACGTGCATTAGGGCATTGTTACCAGCAAGTTCTGAGCTGACCGAATTCTGATGAAAACTTGATTCATAATTATTTTTTTATATTATTTATTGATGGCTCAGCGAGTGCACTGTCATGCCCATCGGGAACCCTTGGCTGTATGTTTCACTGTATATATAACACAGTACAAAATCTGGTGGGATATGCCATCCGTAATTGTTTTTATGAAATAGGAAATGCTAATTTTCCATCATTTGTTAACATTTATCTACACTGCTATTACCAACTTGCCAGCCTCAATACACACAATTCAGTATATTGTTATAGATATATGTAAACTGTGGCCTTTAACGTGTATCCTATTTCACATCCAAACATTTCATCACAGACCACATCAGGCTTCAAATTCAGGTCAAATTTCCCACTGGTGGTGAAATATCCTACATCAACCAATTAAGTCATCCTTGTGCAATAACCCAGCAGAAGAAAGAAAGATGTGGTATCATCCTTCAGATTAGTCTGTGTGAGCAACAATGATAAAAGTTTACTGAGGGTGAAACAAAGCCATGACGGCATGTTTAAAGGGTCTTAATTTCTTTTCTTTGGGTAGAATTCAACTAGATAAAGTAACTTTGATCATGATGTGAAAATATGAGCACATACTTTGAGTTTGTTTTGTACCTCTTGAATATTGACTATATATCACACTGGGATATAATTTAAACAAAAAATTACATGTGTAAACAAAATATGTCTAAATTTTTCTTATCATTTCAAATCTTGATCCATTTTGATTCCTTGATTAGGGGATACAGAATCACTGCCACGGAGTGTGTTAGTGTGTCACAGCAATGCAATTACAACACATATAAGGGAAGTGGGAAGAGGTGCCGACATACTGACTGCGTCACATGACTTCACAGAATAGTCCTCTGGTTAACCTATTCTAAAGCGCATACCAAGAATCTAACGATTAGTGATATGTGTTGTATCTCAGGTACGCTTTTATTGTACCTGTTCATGTGGCAACTTGGATGATATGACCACACGGCCCTAGCACCGGCATAAGCGGTATTAGATACAAATCTAGAGAGCTATGATGGAAATGCTCTGACAACTCGTATACTGGTAATTGGTGAGCTGTTTCGCTGTGACAACTCGTACATTGGAGATTGGTGAGCTGTATCGTCGTCAGATGTAAATGACGGCATTTAACACAAAAGACTAGTCTGTAAGGCCCGATGTCGACCCAGCATTCCGATGCACACAACGAAGCTGAGGTGGTTTAATGTTTATGAATGAAGAAAATCACCGATCAACCGTCATAGAATATAATGTGAAACAAGAAAACCGGAATAGTACATTCATCAGATTGCCGATACCCAAAATGTGTTGTCTCATATATCTAGATAACAACGTGATGTAGAGACGCTATTTATTCGTCTTTGTACCAGTTATGCTCAGGAGAATGACATAGAATCATTATTATCTTGTGCAGAGAAGGTGTTGGTCTTGAGTTGAATTACCGTAAACTACATAAATGCTACCTTTCTACTATAGTACTATATATCAAAATTTGTTGTATTGTTAGGAAAATAATACGATTCAAAAAGTTGTTTTGATCCTGGACAAGGGCACTAAACCATTAAAGAGATGTAAATGTATTTTCACACGTAAAGCTTGAAATCTACTGAACTTTTTATTATTCAATCCGTTTCCTTTAGTTAAAAAATTGTAAAATTAAATCGGCGATCGTTATTTATTTTTGGAATGAAGGCGCATTAGGAGACTGTTACCAACAAGTTCTGAGCTGACCTACTTTTGATGAAAATTTCTGGTGATTTTTGATGAAAATCACCGGCGATTCTTACTTGGGCGGTGCCCATCTTAATATAGGCAGGATTTCAACTGGGGGTGGGGATTTCCAAGAGTTCAATTCGCGTTCGAGTCCTAATGCCTACTCTACTTCGTAGGTCCTGTGACGTTAGTCACACTGCTCATGTATGCATGGATAGATTACATATTTTGACTAAAGGCAAACTTTGAATGACCAGTACTGTGATTTAAAATTCGAGATTGAATGGTACTCTGTACGGAGAATGGTACTGTTCGGTAACTCTACACGGAGAATGGTACTGTTCGGTAACTCTACACGGAGAATGGTACTGTTCGGTAACTCTACACGGAGAATGGTACTGTTCGGTAACTCTACACGGAGAATGGTACTGTTCGGTAACTCTACACGGAGAATGGTACTGTTCGGTAACTCTACACGGAGAATGGTACTGTTCGGTAACTCTACACGGAGAATGGTACTGTTCGGTAACTCTACACGGAGAATGGTACTGTTCGGTAACTCTACACGGAGAATGGTACTGTTCGGTAACTCAATATGGAGAATGAGCTCGGGGTTCCCATCGCGGTTTCATGCGGCAGGATTTTGGCTTTGTATGAAACTAGAATATCAACCGCCTTGATAAATTAAACGTTTGAATAACAAAAATTGAGATATTTCTAAGAAATCCGTTGCAAAATTGAAAAATCCACAATTCACAAATTCATAGGTTATGCACATATATGAATATCTGCCCAACACATCAGTCATCTTAGGGTCGAAGTGAAGCTGGTATTGGAGGTGGTTCAAATTGTTCAACACTTACATACAGATATGTTCCAGGTAGAAGATTGTTTGGAAGGATGGGGTCAATATCTGTAAACACTGGCTCGACTCGGTAGTTACAGGAACAGGGTTGTCTCCCGTTGACACAGCAACAACAGGGTAGAGCTCCATAACCAACACTAAAATCAATAAACATACGTGTATAGTTCTTATGACTAAACATAACATGATGTCAATGAGTGAAGTTAATTCAAAGCAAATCAATGTCAGTTACACATACATGTGGAAGAATGTTGTTGCTGGAGAAATGTCATGTGTTGCTCACAATCGTTTTTTGATCTCCAGTTTCCCCCCATTTTTTCACACTGGATCGGACATTGCCGAAATCGGTATTCCGGACAGGCATATCAATGATGGCCAACTATACCCCAAGTTTAACAGTCTCTTACAGGATAAAGCAAACATAGTTAGTATTATCGTCTTGAGGTGTGGTGATTCTAACGAGTATTATTGCGTTATTGACTTGGCGTGATAGTCTAGAGATAGTCCTGGCACATGTAGCAGGGAAGATGGTTGGACGAATGCCAGGCAATAGTAGATGATTTACGGATACTAGTACTAGCTTATATTCTAGGCCTATTCTTTGATTTCCCCTCTCAAAGTGGGTGTCTCCTGGGAACACGAAGACGACAATGCAGATTATATATTATAGATGGTTCGAGGATATGAATAATATACCGTATGTGTAACCGTTTTGGTGGGATTTTTTCCCAAAAATCTCATTCATATTGAAACAGAATTATCGCAGAAAACAGCCGTTACAGATGAATCCCTTGGTACAGTCATTATCGTGAAGGTGCGCACTTCTACTGTTGTGAACAGAAAACCCGGAATAGGGCACAATTACTGAACCTCTTCCTCTGGCCCTTATTGGACCTGTAAACGAGCGCTTACCGATTGTAAGGTTTCCCTCACTGAAAGTGTGCGCACGCACAAGCCTGATTAGGTGAGCCCCAATATGTTCAATATGATATCAAAGGGCTATCCTCGCTCTAAATATGGAGCAACCAATCAGAGCGCTTCTAATTGAGGGTGTCGAATTCAGCCAATCATTGTGCCCGCGCATTAGCAAACTGTTAACGGTATACACAGTCTGCCAAGAGGTAGACTAACACTTTATGTTGCGTCTCAAATCAGGTCTGCAGAAGTATTATGCAGCAGTGTCATTTGATGCGTGGCCTATTCAAGGAGTTTGGTTCGAAACTGTAATTTCGAATCTTTAATGTAGCCGAATATACACTGGGGCATGGGTCCATGTCAATAACGTTAGAAAAAATAAAATAAAAATCTAATTATCAACAATTCAATCATGAAGACATATTCGTACCGTTAACGATTTTCCATTTCATTTTCCTGTTTTCAAAAGAATTTCTCTGCTTTAACTTTGAACACATATCCTTATTTCTGCCGCAGGAGGACACCGCTCCGGCATTGGAAATGATTGTGAGTCAAGCCTAAATTATACAGTCTCGGCTACAATCGTTGGTGCATTGGTCAAAACATTCGAAAATTTGACACAAAAAGTGTAGTTCTGGGAAATCAGATTGATTCTTGAGTATTTCTTTCGCCGGTTCGTGTATCTCCGGAGGATTACCTGTTTGTTGTTGTTGTTGACCTATAATGGAATTAGAATAGTGTACCAATTCAGATGAGCTATCATTAATCGATGCAATGTCTTGGGAACGTCAAGGCGAAAGAAAACATTTTTTCAAACATTTTTTCCCCTGACAAGATGACGCTGGTAACCATTTCGGATTAAAACTGTTCGCGACCACATCGTAGTCATTTAATGTACCTTGGTATGCTGGGTATTGTGCGTCAATTGTTGGCGTAAAACGCCACGGTATGCTTGTCGCAAGGTTTTGTAGCCTATCAATCAAGAAATCATTGTCTTGAAAGCAACTTCAAATTGCTTCAGAATAGTGTGAAAACCCCTTGGCATAAATAAATGGCCATGTTGTTATCTGGGGTTTGTATCAGGGGATTTAGGAGGTTGGGGTCTGACATTTTTATTATTTTTCACCACAATGTCTCCCGGACAACCTAACAACGCCAAACTCTCTGGTGAAAGGAGGATTCGAGTACAGGCGACTTATAAGTTCAATTTAACCCAACATCGTCGCCGTCGACATCTCGTGTCGTCCCCGTGTTGGCATTGTCTGGCAGCTGACAAGTGGTTTCACGATGTTGTTGTTGTTGTTGTCGTCAAGCTCACTCAGTTTGACAAAAACTGTTGAGTTGTTTCCTTCTCCAAAGTGTGATATGAAGGTTCAAGTTCGACGTTATGTGCCATGAAGGTGTAGACTCAACCGTAAACACAAAATACATCACAGTTGCCACAAGAGTTGGTTGATTCCAAGTGTCGATCGCAAAATAGTTTTACCTCTCAACAAAAGGTCACAGGGTGCGTTTCATTTTTCCTGTCGGGTAGCGTTTGGAGACTAGCATAAAAGTGAGAACATTAACTTAACTTTACCCCAGTGTCGAATGTTGGTAGATTTCAAAAACCATAGCGCATCATCCAAGGTCCTTAGATTTCAAGTCCACGGGACAATTGTGGGAGTCGATGGATACATTATACAGATATTGCATGCTGTGAGGTGTGATATCACGATTTGTCAGCTCGAGAAGGTGATGTTCAACGAGTGCGAGAAGGTGATGTTCAACGAGTGCGGAGCACGAGTTGAACATCACCTTCTCGAGCTGACAAATCGTGATATCACACCTCACAGCATGCAGTATCTGTTTTATTATACCAAAAAACCTATAAACAATGCAATCCATGATTTCGGCCAAATCTTCGTCAGTTAGTAACGTAAAACGCTTTCCGTCTGTACACGCCATCGTGATTACAACGGAATGACAGCACAACAGACGACAATGCTACGAAAGAGTCTGTTTACGGGCGATAACTGCGCGAGACCGTGTGACATTGCCTTAGCCTATAGTATTGGACCCTTCTACGAAGGGCCAATGATAGGGTGATGCAGCAACAACAACATTTTTCCAGTTAGACGCCAGATTTTGAAATCGAACGCGAGGCCGCGCTATGTCATCGGTCAACTGAGACAGTCACGTGGTTGTGTATGAAGATTGGGGTGGCTCCTATCAATAGTGATCCAATGAGAATACTCGTCTTAGTTTAAAATGGCGGGATCGAATGACCAATCACTGAAGGGGAGACAGCTGGAACAGTACACTATCACTGTCTGTTAAGTATCTTGATTTAACAGAGAGTACTACAGTCTAGACATTGCATCTGCCGTGAGACGTCAGCGCTTGATCGTGTGATATCGGCGCGAGATCGTGGGATATCACATTGACGAGCTGTTTTTTCATAAGACATCGAGAATTGCGGAATATCATGTGATGGTGTCTCAACCAATTAAAATAAACGAATATACAGTAAGGTATAATAATTGAATTGATTGGTTGCTGCGTTTCCGAAAAAAAAATTGACAGTAGCCCGATTGTTTCGCAACAAAACCTTGTGAATAGCATACCATGGCGTGTTTAGTAAATGATGTTCAACTTTGAAACACAGAATACCAAGGAATATCGGCTGACTACAATGTGATTGCATGTATATTTTATGTTCGAAAATATTCCATCGAAAATAAATCACTTTTTATTCGCATTGACGTTCCCAGAAATTGCATATCTGAAATGATACACTATTCGAATTCCAATACAGCTAGATTCTCAGGAAAACAGCCAATCCTTCGGAGATTCACAAACCGTTGAAATATACTCAAGAATCAATCGGATTCGCCAGAGCTATGCTGTTCTGTCAGAGTTTCGAATTTCTTATCAATGCACCAATCAGTGCGGCCGAGACTGTAGTAGGCGGTTCCTGATATTACCCGAAGTACTCAACGAATTGGCTGTTGTTAGGACCTTAAATCACAATTTTCTCGGTGCTAATAAATGTCAATAGCCTAAGGTCATATCAGCGTTTTGTATTCCCATTTCATTTCAACAGTATAACTGCTTCATACATGTTTAGAAAAGGGGAAAAACGTATCGCCAGAAAACTGCAAATCAATATTGACGCCAAAACATAAATTGCGAAGCGAAATATGCTGGAACTTTATCATAAAAAGGGGTATAATGTCATCAGTGGCATACCAAAAGAAAAACCTGCATTCTCGGGTTTCCAGTGTGTTAAACAATACAACAACCACCGGAGAAACCTCCAAAAACATATGGCTAAAGGGCATTCACTGGGCCACCTATATACATGCACAAGTCTGCAGAAGAGATCAGGGAAAGGTTTGGGTCATATTGACGAGGCTATAGTATTACCGTAATGCCGTATTGGCGTGTGTCAGGCATCAATTTTCCCTCTTAGTTTTCACCCTTCCATCTCGGTTCCTACACCTCGTCAGTATTATTTGTACACCAGGTGCCTTCCAAGAGAAACAACGTGTTTTTAGACCTTTTTTTCTTCCACTCTAACCGATGGATTGCGCATCAAGACGTAAACCCTGTCCGCTCATCATACCATTGTTACTCCATATCACGGTTGGAATTCCCCTTATAATTTTGCCATATGTTCAAAGATAAAGTTATTCGTTGTCGGTGTCTTAAGAATACAAAAATGAGGCATTAGCAGCCAAAAAGACCAGGAAAAGAAGATTTTCTCTTTGTAAATCGTCCTCCGTCGACGTGTATATACAAATACCAGGCGTTGTTTGGTTAACCAGCTTAATTTGCCATCTCGAGATGCCTTAGACAATACAAATATCTGTGCAGGGATTTCTGCTCAATCCCAAAACATACCTCGTTAGTTTTAGTTTATCTTTCACATTTACGCAGTCATGGTTGAAGCTTCACTTCTTGAATAAATTCCTTCCTACCACGTCCCACATCAATGGAATAGCAGTAGTCTAACTGGCAGACGCTACAGTCCGAGTGTATATACATTAGTAGATTTAGAGCTTCTGAAATAAGGCGAAAGATTATTTTGATTTTCACATCTCGTTTAACATCCGTCTCGTGGATCACCTCCCGCACGATACCTCTCAAGATATTATAATTTAGAACAGAGAAATAACATATGCATTATATAAATTGATTTATAACCGATATGTTCAAACGCAACTGAAAGTTTATTGACATTACTTTATTCTAGGGAACAAGAAGATTGTTTTCCAACAACTCAGTTATATCTCTATCATGGATGTATTCAGTAAGTCCCTCAGCAATAGATGTACTCAGTTATAAATCTAAAGGGATATACTCGGTATATGATATGATATATGAGATGATATTTATTACGATCAATGTATGAATACAGAGACCAAGGGGAATATCTTCCCAACATGGTATTAAAACAATGGAAGTACACAAGAATAAAATTAAGCTAGATAAAAACACACATGTACCTTAAAATTTATTGTACCTTCGAGTGCAGTTATACGGCCAATAGACAAAACCTATGGTTTATTTCTAGTCGTTCTGGCAGAGGTTGTGGTGGCGAGTACTTTGATCTCTCTACCGTCATATATTAAGTTATACCTCTATAAGAGATGTACTCAGTTATACTTTGTATAGGGATATACTCAGTTATACCTTTATAAGAGATGTATTAGGTTATATCTCTAAAGGGATGTACCCGGTTATATAAGGGATATACTCAATTATACCTCTATAATGGATGTACTCAGTTTACCTCTATAAGGGATATACTTAGTATGTACTCAGTTATACTTCTAAAAGGGATGTGCTATCTCTTGAAATGAGTGTATTCTTGAAAAAAAAAATTGGTAACAAGCCACAAAATGTGGAGAGTAACGGTTTCATTCTGGGAACCTGCCATCCTAAGGCAATCGTCATGGTCCATTAGACAAATTTAAGAAGTGAAGCCTACCTTAGCTGCATTTTACCGGCGAAGGTATATATGAGTTGGCTTGCAATTGACTTGGGCACTATCGTGGTACGATGGGCACAGGTCATACAGAGTATGCAACCAGTACCCTCCACAACACCATACAGTTGTCCCCTTGCACCAATGATGCATAGCCAATGGTAATAAATATCTAAGTTCCCCATGATATATCGTTGCCCCTGTATCCATGTCAACTAAACATCAGCTGAGTCACCCACCCCTGGTTCCCTTAATCAACTTTTCACTGTACCCCAATATTTCCAAACGTATTCGTTGTCTGTTATCTTTTTTTACATTGTCTTATTTACATCAGCAAAATCAGTATTTCCCCGCATTTTCCCCGAGTCATATACGAAGCTTATTATCAACTGTTCTTGGCGGAGTAGGCTGACAATTTCATCTCTTAATGTCATAACTTTAGGATAAAACCGATTGATAACGTTAGTCGCTTTGTATACCTTTATACAATACAATACAAATTTGTATTTATCCTCGCAACTACTATATGGTTAACTCTAGCTCCAAGGAGCTAATTTAATCGAGCTCCATTATCTCTTCATCTCTGCAAAATCAGAATCCGTACTCTAAATTATATTGTCTGATAAACCAGAAGTGGACAGAAGTTACCACGATTTAGAAGACTGATGTTGTAGGACAGACAAACGAACGGAAAGACCAATCGTACAATACAGTACAAAATGGTGAAACGATATATAGCGGCTTTCTGTCATCGCAGTGCTTGCCAAGCCGAGCCACTCGAGATCTGTTCATTTTATCCGCTATAGCCTCTCAGCACGTTTCACCACGTGTTTGAGAGTTACGATGACGAATGGATGTATTTATGCCGGGAGATGGGCGATGTAACCCTGACAGTACATAACTAGCTCATTCCAACTGAAACTCAAGTCTAAAAAATATATCTTAGAGTGGACAATTTGAGAGAAATATTAGGAAAATAGCCGTGGTACTAAAGAACACGAAGTACTTCAGATGACAGCTGCTCGCAATTTGATTGCATATTAACTTGTGACATCTTGAGCTTCAATTTTTTTTTCCTTTCTCCATTTCGACGATTTCAACACTGCTGCTCTCGCCAATGTTATAGAAAACAGATAGCTCTGATTTTATTCACAAGTATCATGACATTGGATTTGTAAGCTATCTTTATATATTGCGTTCTATTTGTTATCGGATAGCATTTTCCTGGGGCACTTTTAAGTAAAAGGTTAGCCCTTTGTAAAGGTCGTGAAAACATGCCAGGACATCCTGATAACATGATTCACCTGCATAAAAGAGAAAAAAATGATTGTTTTGGCAAAGATGTCATTTTAGTGGGAAGAGATTACAATCGAGGTCTCACACTGATAAGTCAAAACAAAGAATTCACTTCAACAAAATATGTCGGAGGTAAAAAAAATCCATGAAACATTCCAGTTATATTGACAGCTATGTTTACAGTCTAATAATGCTCAGTTGGTTGTTCAGTGTAACTCGGAACCAGTTCTACTTATACTTAGTCATCTAATTTTGTATATAGTTAGGCAGTACTATATAGAATATGACTAGTTTCTTCTGTTCACTATGGACATAGAATCGTTTCACAGTAGCATGGACTAATAATCTCATTGAACCAGGTTATTCAGCCCGAACATCGAGAAAGATGACATAAAGACCACTACCCGATCACAGTATACAATATAAAATCAGGAGTGCGGAAGAAATTTCTTGCACTTATCCAGAATTCTGAATTATCGACAAGCATCGTTTTAAACTCAGAATATATGGAGATGTACAGATGGCGCTACAACCTTGAACACCTAATCATACGGGTATTTCATCCGAAACGACAATGAGCCCAGTCGTCATATTTGAAATTCAGTTACGCGGAGAAAACCGATTTCGTTTCTACTCCCATTATTGTTTATTCCTTTCATATCATGTTGATTGATGGACCATTATTCATCATACTTTCCCCAATTTTTTTTTATTCGATGAGCTCCTTTATATGCTGCATGGTGAACTTTGAAGACACAGAGAATGCAAATTACTGGTTCTCAACTCGACTTTAAACCTTAATTCCCTCTCTCTCTCTCTCTTATTCAAATGAAAGGAGTATTTACTTATTGTCAAACTACCATATGTAGTCTCTTTTCAAAATAAATGTTTTCTATTTTCGCTTCATATGGGAAATCCGGTCCGTATCTAAAGTTTGCAAATGTGTATAATTCATGTCATGATGTAAACGAAGAGAATTGATAAAATTTGTAAGCTATAACTTTGAAGTTTGATATTTCCAAACGTACATATTTTAGAAACGATTTTTTGTATTATTTGTTCTTTTAAATCGAATTTTAGTTTTCTGATATATAGAGACATCTCGTAAGGAAAATCGGTATCTCAGCTTTTGAAATGTATGCATAAATCGAATTTTAGAATGATGTAAACGAAGAAAATTGATCCAATTTGCCAGCTATAACTTTAAAGCACTGACAAATTTCCTCACTTACAGGCAGAATACTTTCAATAAATAAATAGTCATGTAAACTAGTATAAAAGCCAAACAGGAGCTATTGTTTTTTATGTAGATGGAAATTTCATAAAGTAGGCCTAAATCATATGGGATTGACTCAGTGGGATATCAGAGTAATAAACGAAAGAGCGCCCTTAACCCTATATTTGCCACCCCCTCCCCCTCCCCCATGAACTTCTCTCGTGCTCCGAAAGGCAGGAAAAATTTTGAGCTGAAATTTTGAGACTTTGTATCTTGTTACATCGGGATCCTTTGAACATATGTACCCCCACCTACCCCCAGCAGAGGATCATGGGAAAATTTTAATGAGGGGTACCGGAGAAGTGATGTTTTCATCATTTTTCTTCAAAATTTTAGCTTTTCTGTAGATAAAATTGCCCCAAAACTATTTTATTTCATATCAGATCCTATATAAGTTATCATGCAGTTTTTGCCAAGAGATTTGCATGAATAAAAAACTGGAAATGTAGTCGAAAATGCCAACATATAATGAAAGTCTCCGGGATAATGGAAGTACTGTGGAGGACACCCCCCCCCCCCCCCCCCCCCCCACCCCCCAAAGGCTGCGGTACACTCAAAATTGCCAAGGCTAGATAGGGTCAATGTATAATTGCGTTTTGATTTTCTCTGTTCACGTGTACATATCGTATAGAAACATGATTTCCACGTAAAAGCGCCTGTCACCAAAAAAACTTTTCCGCACAAAATTCACTCCACATTTTTTCGTAAACCATATATTAGCATGCAGTTATTTCTATTCGCTTCCTATAATCTCCGGGAACACGCCAATAACAGAGAAGATGTGTTTTAAGCGCGAATTATTTTTCCCGCAATTCATAAACCTGATGAACTCGGGGAAATTCGAAATTGTCAAGGAAGAAACAGTTGCGTTTTACCGAAAAGTATACTATTTTAAAACATCTGTAGAAAAGATATACATTTGACAGGAACTGTATACATTGGCCAAAATAAGACTTCAGAGATTTAATTTAATAATTAGAAGTGATAAATTCATCTTAGGATTTTTTTTTTTAAGAAAATGTGTAATTAATAAAGCTCTTTTATCAAGAAGATTTAAAAAGCGAACTCGTGATTCCGTCACGGACTAGTTTTAGCCCATATGATGACCCAATCGCGCTTTTCTCACGTGAAAAAAAATCTTATCATCCTTGGGTACTGTATGTAAGTAAGAGATGTCATATAAGAATAATCAAATCGAAACAGAGCAGCAAAAAAAATAGACAATCAACACTAGGCAAAACGAAGGACTTTCACTGTGATTCCGTCATGGACATTTCCAAAGATTATATAAGAAAAATCGCCAATATTTCCGAGGATATTATACTTTATTTGAAACTTGACAGCAGTAACTAGGCGATAAGACGTAGAAAGTCTGCTTTTAAAGAACAAAATTTCAATAACGAGCGCTTCAAACTTTTGAAGTACCTTCAAAACCGTGATTCCGTCACGCTGGAATTCATGAGAACGTATCGTATCTTGCATATCGTCTCCCGGTCCCACTACAGGGAATTGTGTTTTACAGAAAGTTCGTTATAGGGAGAATTAATACGCTGACGTCTCTGAGTCTCTGACAAGAATGAGACGGCATTGCCCCCCCTCGCCAACGATCTCCTTCCACCCTTATATTTAATGTCTGTATTTACTCATGTATTTGTAGCATATTTCTGTAAAATACATGTTCCTGAATTTTCCACAGCTCTCTGATTGGTATTGATGCTGTGTCAGTTCCCGTGCATGAATTATGGTATAATTCCAACCATATCAGAGACGTGGTTTGCACATTTTCCGTCCTTAATATGTAATCTTTTGTGGGAAGGCTAATTTTATAGTTTTGGTCCGTTTATAAATTACAACCGAGATGTTCCTTGGTTGACAGACGAGATTGTAGCTTGCACATATATGTCAGCAACCAGGAGCATCTCTTGCATGAAGACTTTCAATCACGCACACATTTTCATTTTCTAGTCGTGACATATGCCTGTGTAGCGCGCGCGCGCAGCATTTTGTCCTGTTCAGTTATAATTAATGGTTTGAGAACCTCGATTCCACAACTACAATACATCTATGCATCTATTTGATCGAACTTAATATGAATGGTCATGGAATATTTATTGTAGCGCCTCTAAAACCTTAAACCAGTACAATATCGCATTATAAGATCATTGGAATTGAGTGAAAAGAACATGCTCCAGAGGAGAATCCTCTATCTGAGCAGTGCATATTTTGGACGTTTTTGATTGGGTCGAGAAGTTCACGATGTATACGGTATAAACTTTTTTTCTTGCCCCATTTTTTCTGGAGGGAATTCTATTTTGAAGCTTTCTGTCAGATGTGCTAAGAAATTGCATTCTTCGCTCAAACTGGCGTGAGATTTCACAACTCTTGATCTACCCACAAAACTTGACAGGAATAATGTCACGCTATTAGCTTTTCCAATTACGTGTGTCGACTTGTTTGAAGTGCCATGTCTGTTTGTGTAAAGTACATCCATTGAAACACTTTAGTGAATATGAACAGAGAATATGAACTGTATGTGAAACCATCAACAGGAGATATGGCCCTGATGTATTAAATATATATATATATATATATAAGTATACTACTCCAGGGTGCATATTGAGGAACACCAAATATACACCTTCAACGGGTTCAACTTGCATGTTATATTATGCCACGGTATTCAGGAATCATACAACAAAATAAATATCTCCTTTTAGTGGATAGACAAAAGCATTTAAAAAGCAACAAATTATAAGTCTTGAAATGCTGGAAAGCGAATATACAACAATTATATACTTCGTTATTCTAATATTCCTGCCAATGTGGTTCTGATATCCGAAATATTACATAAGCCAGAATAAGCACCGTGCCAGCAAAAGACGAACTCTACATTATAGAAGCATATGGTACTTAAAATCGAGTTGGACTGTTTAAGGGCCAAAAAACGGCTGCTTTTAGTGGTGAATGTACGAGACATGAACATGTCTGACACGCTACAGGGGGTTTATACAACTTAACTCAATCCAGCCAAGAGGCCAGCAGAAAAGTAGAAGTAAAATTGCAATTTTCATGCTGCTTATGCAGATAAAGTACAGGTACAATTATATCCCGAGATGGAGATTGAGAAGAAATATAGAAAGTGGACTACTATTAAATGAAAAATATAGAACTTTCACCAATGCCATATACAAAGCGGACTACTATTGAATATAAATATAGAACGTTCACCAATGCCCTATAGAACGTGGACTACTATTAAATAATAAATATAGAACGTTCACCAATGCCCTATAGAAAGTGGACTACTATTAAATAATAAATACAGAACGTTCACCAGTGTCATACACAAAGCGGACTACTAATGAGTAATAAATATAGAACGTTCACCAGTGCGATATAGAAAGTGGACTACTATTAAATAATAAATATAGAACGTTCCCCAATGCCATATACAAAGCGAACTACTATTGAAATAATAAATATAGAACATTCACCATGCCCTATAGAGGTTGGGCTGCTAATAGATAATAAATATAGAACTTTCACCAATGCCATATACAATGCGGACTACTATTGAATACAAGAAAACTTATTGATGCAGATGCATCAATGCCGGCGGAAGCGTTTGTAGCTTATAATCTGCGTATTACAAGCCGATTACGTGTGCAACTGGTGAATACAGGTCACGATGCACCATTATGGTTAAAAAAACGTCGATTTGTTTGTTTTCATTAAAGGTTTGACTAATGTAGTTCGGCAAGGATCCATCTGGAAAGTGTGGGGTTAGCCGGAAGTTAAGCGCCTGCTGGCAAAATGAGCGCATGAACCACTTTGAAAGTAATGTTCTCTGGTTGACATATTAAGTCACTTCACATAGCCTGATGTAAGAGTTCGCGCTGTGGCATTATATGGGACCCATCATCAAGCCACTATTTCTTTATTGATGTGTGTCATTGTAAATTAAGCCTAGATCGACTTTCTCTATATCCGATCCGCGTGTTTTACTGTTTCGAGTTTTTAGTAACTCGCAGTTCAATCTCGAACATATTACTGCAGACGTACAGGTGAATAACTTGATCATGTATGGTCATCGATTTGGTCTCTCAGCCATAATAAAATAGTACTAAAGGACATTTATTCGATGAATTCATTATAACAGAATTAATATTAATGTGTTAACCACGAACGGGTGATACAATCCTGTCGTTTTACGATATGAAACTAGTTGGATCACCCCACGGCACGTCTGTGTATATGGCTCGATAAAACACCTGTTACTCGTCCAATATCAAGATGGCCGCTCCCATGTTTACTGAATTCAGATATCCGGCGGCGCTGCGCCGCCGGAAATAAATATAGAACGTTCACCAATGCCCTATAGAACGTGGACTACTATTAAATAATAAATATAGAACGTTCACCAATGCCCTATAGAAAGTGGACTACTATTAAATACTAAATACAGAACGTTCACCAGTGTCATACACAACGCGGACTACTAATGAGTAATAAATATAGAAAGTTCACCAGTGCGATATACTAGAAAGTGGACTACTATTAAATAATAAATATAGAACGTTCACCAATGCCATATACAAAGCGAACTACTATTGAACTAATAAATATAGAACATTCACCATGCCCTATAGAGGTTGGGCTGCTAATAAATAATAAATATAGAACGTTCATCCATGCCACATACAAAGCGGACTACTATTGAATTAAGAAATAATGTTCCGCCCTTGTCCTAAAATATAAACTTTCCCAAACTAACTGTGCGTAAAATAACCACTGAGCACGCATAATGAATACATTATTTCTATTCTATTGCACCAGTCAAATTGATTATCAACAAAGATTATAATGGAAAGTTGGAAAAATATGGTAAACTTTGACATCCTTTCTTGAAAAAAAAACTGGTCCACTGATATTGGCACGATGCTACCGTCTCGGTTGGCATCGTGCCAATATCAGTGGACCAGTTTATGTGATCTCTCAAATGGGGAATGATTCTGTCAGCTGAGTCGAGCTTTGTGGAACATACGTGGATATCTGTCTATTTATGTTGTTTTGTTAATCAATTTCACGATGGAAACAACAGTTAAACTTCCATCTTGTAATTTATTTATTTGTCTTATTCGATTGTGAATTGTATGAAAGCATACGTCCCTTTCCACATCCGACTTATGAAATAGAATCTCCCAAATGAACGCCTGCGCTTGACACATGTACATTTCACACAACTGTGCTAAAACACTCAAAAAATGCACAGTTAGCCAGTTGTTATAGACACAAGTGTTATAGAATAATAAATAGAACGTTCACCAAGGCTCTGTAGAAAAGTGGACTGCTATTGAATAATATATATAGAACGTTCAACAATGCCACATAGAAAGTAGACTATTTTTCTATAATAAATATAGAACATCTATACCGTATAGAAAGCGTATTACTATTGAATAATGAATATAGAACATCCACCAACACCTTATGGGAGGTGAACTACTTTTAAACAATAAATATAGAACGTTTACTAATGCCCGATAGACAGTGGATTAGTTTTGAATAATAAATATAGAACGTTCAGCAATCCTCTATAGAAAGTTGACTACTATTGAATAATAAATTTGGAACATCACCTTGCTGTATAGAAAGCGGATCACTGTTGAATAATCAATATAGAACGTTCACCAATACTCCATAGAAAGTGGACTACTTTTGGACACTAAATATAGAACGTTCAACAATGTCCTATAGAAAGTGGACTACTTTTGAACAATAAATATAGAACGTTCAACAATGCCCTATAGAAAGTGGACTACTAATGAATAATAAATATAGAACGTTCAGCAATGCTCTATAGAAAGTGAACTACTATTGAATAATAAATTTGGAACGTCACCTTGCCGTATAGAAAGTGGATTACTATTGAATAATGAATATAGAAAGTTCACCAATACCCCATAGAAAGTGGACTACTATTGAATAATAAATACAGAACGTTCACCAATACCCCATAGAAAGTGGACTACTGTTGAATAATGAATATAGAACGTTCACCAATACCCCATAGAAAGTGGACTACTGTTGAATAATAAATATAGAACGTTCAGCAATACCCCATAGAAAGTGGACTACTATTGAATAATATAGAACGTTCACCAATACCCCATAGAAAGTGGACTACTGTTGAATAATGAATATAGAACGTTGACCAATGCCATATAGAAAGTGGACTACTGTTGAATAATAAATATAGAACGTTCATCAATACCCCATAGAAAGTGGACTACTGTTAAATAATAAATATAGAACGTTCACCAATGCCATATAGAAAGTGAACTACTGTTGAATAATGAATATAGAACGTTCACCAATGCTTTATGAAAAGATGACTATTATTGAATAATAAATATAGTACGTTCTCCAATGCCTTACATGGAAAGTAGACTACTATCCAATCATAAAGACAGATACAAATATTTATTTCTAGTCGACTGAGGCTATTCGTCAACAAAAAAGCCATATGATGAAAACACTATAAGCCAACAGACACTTGAAATCTTGCGGTAGGGCGATGTTAGCTTGACGCTATGCACGTAGGACAGTCCTTCGCAGCGAGTTCTCGACAGGCTCTGTCCACATGAGAATGGTCGTGATGGTATAACTTTGTTAATCTCTCCGAACATCTTCTGTTTGAAGTGTTCACATTGTTTCTAATCTTCCCATGAACTGAAAATTGTGCTTCAATTGGCATATTAAGCAAAAATATCCATGTTTCAGTTTTGCAGATGTAACGATTTCTTTGATAGGAATTTAGACGTCTGCGTATATAACACAAGGCTGTTCTATGGATAACAACTTTTTGTTGCTTTGCAGCTGACGTTTTGTTGGACATACTTCCAACTTATATAACACAAGGCTAGTCTATGGATAACAATTTCTTTATTGCTGTGGAGCTGACGTTTCGTTTTAGATACTTTCAACTTTTTCAAAGCTAATCCTTTATTGCTATAACACATGGCTATTATATGGATAACACCATCTTTATTGCTGTGAAGCTGACGTTTCGTTGGAAATACTTCCATCTTTTCAAAGCTGATGTTTGCTGTATGTAACGATGTTCATCACTGATGATAAAGTCCATTAGAAAACTGTGACAATGCTTAAAAGCCACACACACTTTTTTGACAGATCTTGTGACACCTATAACGTCCTGATGAAGTTCCATGATATTCGACCAAAACTGTGGTCGTACGGGCCGGACAGACAAACAATCAAACAACTGCGGTCGTACGGGCCGGACAGACAAACAATCAAACAACTGTGGTCGTACGGGCGGGACAGACCAAACAACCAACAACTGTGGTCGTCCAGACCGGACAGACAAACAATCAAACAATTGTGGTCGTACGGGCCGGACAGACAAACAATCAAACAATCAAACAACTGTGGTCGTACGGGCCGGACAGACAAACAATCAATCAACCAAACAACTGTGGTCATACGGGCTGGACAGACAAACAATCAAACAATCAAACAACTGTGGTCGTACGGGCCGGACAGACAAACAATCAAACAACCAAACAACTGTGGTCATACGGGCCGGACAGACAAACAATCAAACAACCAAGCAGAGACGGCTACTAACATAAAAGTAAGATGTGAAGATGGGGTGTTAGTAAGATGTGAAGATGGGGTGTTAGTAAGATGTGAAAATGGAGTGTTAGTAAGATGTGAAGATGGGGTGTTAGTAAGATGTGAAGATGGGGGGTTTTGTGAGATGAACTTAATTACAATTGGACGATAAGAGACGACATTAGAAAATAGTATTAATGTCTATACTTTGGACATTATGCCTTGGCACATTGGTATAGTGTCTACACAATTCAGAGTAGTATTTAACTAGATACGTGACGATGGGTACGTACTAATAACGCCATGTCATGGGCATACTCGGTGTTTTACACGGTTAGAAGTTCAAAGATCACGGCTTTTGTATGTTGTTCTCTGTTATGAGATAGTGAAGCTTGGGATGTTAAGTTATTCACAGCCAGGAAAATGGTGTTGAGCTCGACACCAATAACCGCAGTTGAATTTAGACCGACACCATATGCCCCAAACACCCTTTATTGGTGCCATTATTAGCACTTGTGAAGTTGTCAGTTCACACCAAAATATGGTGTTGAGCTATTTTGAACACCCTTTATCGGTGTTGACCAACACCATTAGTTAGTGTTGAACTGGCCTCAACACCATATTCACATTGGTCAACGCCATTTCTCAACACCACTTTATGGTGTTGACCAGCCCTCAACACCAACAAAGGGTGTTGGGCCAACACCAGTTTTCTGGCTGTGTTATATAATATCAAATGCTCAATTCAGTAACACTCAAAAGGTTCCTAATATAAATGATTATGGCTGTAATAAAGACATCATTCCTTGAAGACGACACAACAATTATGTCGGAATTAAAAACTCGTATAAGCTCTACGTGGTATCTGTTCTTGCCAACCAGTATTTGAGGTAAATTGACATGTTATTTGTATGAGGTAGCTGATAAAAAGGTCGTCGAGTTCTTGGCACAAGCTGACGGTGTTTGCACCGAAAGTGTGAAGAGGAAAATAGGTTCTTAACGCCGGGTAATTACTCATTGCAAACATTCCCCATCAAACAGTGTCCCAATTGAACGGCATCCCGGGATGAGAGCTCCCAAACACAGATGGGCCAAGATATAGTCAGAAATCCACCAAACATCGCGCTGATACTCATGTACGGCAATTCGCGCTGCTATCAGAAGACCTGATGTTCAGAGTGAGATAACATTTTAGCATAGTGTATCTTTGTTTCAATTTCTGATTTCTTCAAATATGTTCGAGCATAGGTTCTAGGTGCAAGTTCGACAGTTAGTAGAGACAAACAGAACAGGAAAACATGCAGTTTGATAGAAACTAGCAACTGCTGGTTCACGTACGGTGAGAACAGAGAGTGTAGAGCTGTAATATAGATGGATGGCGCACAGCACTAGGTAATAATAGAGCACACATGTGCCCACCCATGTAATGGTTCTATAAAATGCTGACGATATATCGCTCTAATTTGCCCGTCCATTAAGTAACCGAAAAACGATACTTTCTTTTACAAACCGTGAAAATTAGGAAGCCCTTTTTGACGAATATACAGAATGTTGCCTTGGAAACCGATAGAGGGGAGTAAAGTAAGCAGGAGTTATGGATATTTAGGTATTCAAGGCTGTGTTGTGACGGGCTTTCATTAACCAGTAAACCGTTACGGATATCACAACAAAACTCTGCCATTATGTCTAAAACGCATTACCTTGGCACAATTCGTTATGCCGTCTGCCTTTATACGAATTTCCATAAACTTGCTTACCAATATAGCACACCATTGTCGCTATATAGTCTCTAATCTAAGGGGGGGGGGGGGTGTTTTCTCAGTATGTTTCTGTGTCTTTATGGTGATCACATGGACATATACAGTCGAGGTTTGGCTGATATACATTCTATCTCTTGGCGGATGAGAGAATAGGATGCTGTCACGCGAGATCTGGATTGATCTTTCTATCATGCGATATCAGGATTCATCTTCCTATCACAGAAGACCTGGATTCATCTTGTTATCATGAGAGATCTGGATTCAACTTGCTATCATGAGAGATCTGGATTCATCTTGCTATCATGAGAGATCTGGACTCACCTTGCTATTATGAGATATCTGGATTCAACCTGCTATCATGAGAGATCTGGAGTCATCTTACTATCATGAGATATCTGGATTCAACTTGCTATCATGAGAGATCTGGATTCATCTTGCTATCATGAGAGATCTGGACTCACCTTGCTATTATGAGATATCTGGATTCAACCTGCTATCATGAGAGATCTGGAGTCATCTTACTATCATGAGATATCTGGATTCAACTTGCTATCATGAGAGATCTGGATTCATCTTGCTATCATGAGAGATCTGGACTCACCTTGCTATTATGAGATATCTGGATTCAACCTGCTATCATGAGAGATCTGGAGTCATCTTACTATCATGAGATATCTGGATTCAACTTGCTATCATGAGATATCTGGATTCAGCTTGCTATAATGAGAGATCTGGATTCAACTTGCTATCATGAGAGATCTGGATTCCTTTTCATTTGACGAGAGATCTGTATTCGAACGAAAAAATTTAACTACTGAAACCACATTCCACAAAGGACGACAGAGCTATGTCGGGTATGAAGGTATAACTGTATGAAATGTCAAAATGGTTCACAGACCACACATCCATACTGATACCCATATTAAGCTCTGCTGTTAACTAAGGGAACGCGCATGATGGTCTTTCATTATCCGCACCCATAGTCTTCAAGTTTGTAAGCCTCGGTACCACCGCGGTACCTTCTAGGATCCTCATTTTTCAGAAGCAAAACTGTCGACATATGCTTACAGAATTTCATCGCGATGTGTCTTCTTTCGTGTGCCAGTTATGCCAATTTAACCAAAAGCCAACAAAAACTTTCTGCATTCACCGGAAATAATAAGTGGAACTGCCAAACTTTTCTTTGTAGCCCGCAGACGTTTGAACGCATAGAAAGTGGACTACTATTGAATAATATAGAACGTTCACCAATACCCCATAGAAAGTGGACTACTGTTGAATAATGAATATAGAACGTTGACCAATGCCATATAGAAAGTGGACTACTGTTGAATAATAAATATAGAACGTTCACCAATACCCCATAGAAAGTGGACTACTGTTAAATAATAAATATAGAACGTTCACCAATGCCATATAGAAAGTGAACTACTGTTGAATAATGAATATAGAACGTTCACCAATGCTTTATGAAAAGATGACTATTATTGAATAATAAATATAGTACGTTCTTCAATGCCTTACATGGAAAGTAGACTACTATCCAATCATAAAGACAGATACAAATATTTATTTCTAGTCGACTAAGGCTATTCGTCAACAAAAAAGCCATATGATGAAAACACTATAAGCCAACAGACACTTGAAATCTTGCGGTAGGGCGATGTTAGCTTGACGCTATGCACGTAGGACAGTCCTTC
Source organism: Hanleya hanleyi (assembly GCA_036873755.1). Lineage (NCBI taxonomy): Eukaryota > Metazoa > Mollusca > Polyplacophora > Lepidopleurida > Hanleyidae > Hanleya > Hanleya hanleyi. The sequence goes on along the minus strand of JAVTVY010018716.1, from coordinate 18,932 downwards.
GCAGCGAGTTCTCGACAGGCTCTGTCCACATGAGAATGGTCGTGATGGTATAACTTTGTTAATCTCTCCGAACATCTTCTGTTTGAAGTGTTCACATTGTTTCTAATCTTCCCATGAACTGAAAATTGTGCTTCAATTGGCATATTAAGCAAAAATATCCATGTTTCAGTTTTGCAGATGTAACGATTTCTTTGATAGGAATTTAGACGTCTGCGTATATAACACAAGGCTGTTCTATGGATAACAACTTTTTGTTGCTTTGCAGCTGACGTTTTGTTGGACATACTTCCAACTTATATAACACAAGGCTAGTCTATGGATAACAATTTCTTTATTGCTGTGGAGCTGACGTTTCGTTTTAGATACTTTCAACTTTTTCAAAGCTAATCCTTTATTGCTATAACACATGGCTATTATATGGATAACACCATCTTTATTGCTGTGAAGCTGACGTTTCGTTGGAAATACTTCCATCTTTTCAAAGCTGATATTTGCTGTATGTAACGATGTTCATCACTGATGATAAAGTCCATTAGAAAACTGTGACAATGCTTAAAAGCCACACACACTTTTTTGACAGATCTTGTGACACCTATAACGTCCTGATGAAGTTCCATGATATTCGACCAAAACTGTGGTCGTACGGGCCGGACAGACAAACAATCAAACAACTGTGGTCGTACGGGCCGGACAGACAAACAATCAAACAACTGTGGTCGTACGGGCGGGACAGACCAAACAACCAACAACTGTGGTCGTACGGACCGGACAGACAAACAATCAAACAATTGTGGTCGTACGGGCCGGACAGACAAACAATCAAACAACTGTGGTCGTACGGGCCGGACAGACAAACAATCAATCAACCAAACAACTGTGGTCATACGGGCCGGACAGACAAACAATCAATGTGAAGATGGGGGGTTTTGTGAGATGAACTTAATTACAATTGGACGATAAGAGACGACATTAAAAAATAGTGTTAATGTCTATACTTTGGACATTATGCCTTGGAACATTGGTATAGTGTCTACACAATTCAGAGTAGTATTTAACTAGATACGTGACGATGGGTACGTACTAATAACGCCATGTCATGGGCATACTCGGTGGTTTACACGGTTAGAAGTTCAAAGATCACGGCTTTTGTATGTTGTTCTCTGTTATGAGATAGTGAAGCTTGGGATGTTAAGTTATTCACAGCCAGGAAAATGGTGTTGAGCTCAACACCAATAAATGCAGTTGAATTTAGACCGACACCATATGCCCCAAACACCCTTTATTGGTGCCATTATTAGCACTAGTGAAGTTGTCAGTTCACACCAAAATATGGTGTTGAGCTATTTTGAACACCCTTTATCGGTGTTGACCAACACCATTAGTTAGTGTTGAACTGGCCTCAACACCATATTCACATTGGTCAACGCCATTTCTCAACACCACTTTATGGTGTTGACCAGCCCTCAACACCAACAAAGGGTGTTGGGCCAACACCAGTTTTCTGGCTGTGTTATATAATATCAAATGCTCAATTTCAGTAACACTCAAAAGGTTCCTAATATAAATGGTTATGGCTGTAATAAAGACATCATTCCTTGAAGACGACACAACAATTATGTCGGAATTAAAAACTCGTATAAGCTCTACGTGGTATCTGTTCTTGCCAACCAGTATTTGAGGTAAATTGACATGTTATTTGTATGAGGTAGCTGATAAAAAGGTCGTCGAGTTCTTGGCACAAGCTGACGGTGTTTGCACCGAAAGTGTGAAGAGGAAAATAGGTTCTTAACGCCGGGTAATTACTCATTGCAAACATTCCCCATCAAACAGTGTCCCAATTGAACGGCATCCCGGGATGAGAGCTCCCAAACACAGATGGGCCAAGATATAGTCAGAAATCCACCAAACATCGCGCTGATACTCATGTACGGCAATTCGCGCTGCTATCAGAAGACCTGATGTTCAGAGTGAGATAACATTTTAGCATAGTGTATCTTTGTTTCAATTTCTGATTTCTTCAAATATGTTCGAGCATAGGTTCTAGGTGCAAGTTCGACAGTTAGTAGAGACAAACAGAACAGGAAAACATGCAGTTTGATAGAAACTAGCAACTGCTGGTTCACGTACGGTGAGAACAGAGAGTGTAGAGCTGTAATATAGATGGATGGCGCACAGCACTAGGTAATAATAGAGCACACATGTGCCCACCCATGTAAGGGTTCTATAAAATGCTGACGATATATCGCTCTAATTTACCCGTCCATTAAGTAACCGAAAAACGATACTTTCTTTTACAAACCGTGAAAATTAGGAAGCCCTTTTTGACGAATATACAGAATGTTGCCTTGGAAACCGATAGAGGGGAGTAAACTAAGCAGGAGTTATGGATATTTAGGTATTCAAGGCTGTGTTGTGACGGGCTTTCATTAACCAGTAAACCGTTACGGATATCACAACAAAACTCTACCATTATGTCTAAAACGCATTACCTTGGCACAATTCGTTATGCCGTCTGCCTTTATACGAATTTCCATAAACTTGCTTACCAATATAGCACACCATTGTCGCTATATAGTCTCTAATCTAAGGGGGGGGGGTTGTTTTCTCAGTATGTTTCTGTGTCTTTATGGTGATCAGATGGAGATATACAGTCGAGGTTTGGCTGATATTCATTCTATCTCTTGGCGGATGAGAGAATAGGATGCTGTCACGCGAGATCTGGATTGATCTTTCTATCATGCGATATCAGGATTCATCTTCCTATCACAGAAGACCTGGATTCATCTTGTTATCATGAGAGATCTGGATTCAACTTGCTATCATGAGAGATCTGGATTCATCTTGCTATCATGAGAGATCTGGACTCACCTTGCTATTATGAGATATCTGGATTCAACCTGCTATCATGAGAGATCTGGAGTCATCTTACTATCATGAGATATCTGGATTCAACTTGCTATCATGAGATATCTGGATTCAGCTTGCTATAATGAGAGATCTGGATTCAACTTGCTATCATGAGAGATCTGGATTCCTTTTCATTTGACGAGAGATCTGTATTCGAACAAAAAAATTTAACTACTGAAACCACATTCCACAAAGGACGACAGAGCTATGTCGGGTATGAAGGTATAACTGTATGAAATGTCAAAATGGTTCACAGACCACACATCCATACTGATACCCATATTAAGCTCTGCTGTTAACTAAGGGAACGCGCATGATGGTCTTTCATTATCCGCACCCATAGTCTTCAAGTTTGTAAGCCTCGGTACCACCGCGGTACCTTCTAGGATCCTCATTTTTCAGAAGCAAAACTGTCGACATATGCTTACAGAATTTCATCGCGATGTGTCTTCTTTCGTGTGCCAGTTATGCCAATTTAACCAAAAGCCAGCAAAAACTTTCTGCATTCACCGGAAATAATAAGTGAAACTGCCAAACTTTTCTTTGTAGCCCGCAGACGTTTGAACGCATGGTCAAACGTCACGACCAAATGTCCAAAAGTCAACCCGAGCTCTGGTAGAGTATATTTATATATTCTTGGATTAGTATATAGGTATTTTATATTAGTTCATTTGTTTGACAGTCTATGAATTCTCCCACTAGTATATAGGTATAATTTATGAGTTCATTTGTTTGACAGACTATGAATTCTCCCACTTCTGCCAGCTACACATCATCGGCTCTCTTTGATCCCTTCTTCTTGACAAAACACAGCAACTGGCACTCGGCGCTGTTCACCTACTCCGGAGCATTAAACTCGTCTTCCTTGGTGTGTTAGTTCTCTGTTTATCCAGTAGACCTGATGGCCTGAGGCTCGCCATGGCTTGTATATACCAGGAGCTGTGATATTCCATTCTCGGGTCCATACCATCATTCCAATACCCGATTATATTCCCGAGTTACGTCATGTTGTGTCCGGGTCACTTGTTGATCTCTGTACATATTTTATCAGCTGTATTTGATTTTCGATATCCTTGCCTGATGTTGCCTTACGTCTTGAATTGCTCGTTTCCTGGCAAGAGCTCATTGTCTCGGTAATTACGGATTCGTGTTTTTTTCGCTGCTTATATCCCCACGGCCTTCTAGATTCCTGTTTCTGCCGCCGGCATGGTGTACGAGTCTGATCATCTTATCTTTATCTTTTATTCTCGCTGTATTCCTATTTATCTTCTGGCTTGTTTATAGTTAAAAATAGTATATACTCAGATATTTGAAATTTTAATGAAGCTATGTGATTAGCCATTTACAATGAGCAGCGTACCGATTCAAACTTGAAGTACTGCACATATCGGGAAGTTACCTTTCCGTAATTCATACACTAGCACATTGCTGACATTTCCGTTGATTGACTTTTACAATATCTGGATGGTTGGTTACAGTCATTCACGAAAGTGGGAATCTTGTTTTTAAACCTAACTGCATCAAGACGGGGATAGGTCCTGGTCCGGATCACGGTAAGACGGGGATAGAGCCTGGTCCGGATCACGGTAAGACGGGGAGAGAGCCTGGTCCGGATCACGGTAAGACGGAGATAGAGCCTGGTCCGGAATACGGTGTTTCATCTCCCTCTAAAAAGCTAATCTCCTAGCATATTGTAGATAACAGACAATATGATCCCGGGATATATTGCTTTTATAAAATAAATTTCTTGGGTCAGACATCAAATGCTCTCCAAAATTCACCTTCCATAGCAGAAAATATGACGCTTTATGTTGCCTTGATGTTTTACAAACATATACATATATTCCAAGGAGTCTATTTCCGTAATAATCAAACATAACAAATCAAGTTCTACGGGACAATCTTTCGGCTTTCCAAGCGCGCCAATTGACTTTGACGGAAATAGTGCCTTCTAGCATTTCCGGAAACGGAAATATATATATATTCGACACTTGACGATAAAACAGTCAAATTGTTTGGAAGAAGCTACAAATATATCTATATGGAATATAGTCCAGGTTATGCAGCTGTAGTAACAATTCTGGAATATAACCATGGAGCGCGTTACTTTTTGTAGCGTTTTTTCCATGCGTCTGATCCTCATATCCCTTCTCGTATACGGACATGAACGAGGTTATCCGAGTAATCTTACGACATGACCTTTCGGGTCGCCCATTATGACATCACTTTTTAACCATCGGCGTCATATGCACTCGTGAGACTAGACTTTGGAAGTCACAGTATTCATTTTGATTGTAAATTCGACAGCTATCTCGAAGAATCCCCAGAAATAAACTTCATGTATGGCGTCATCCATCTGATGTAATATATCGTCATCAGCCGCCATTTTGCGGATGATGTGATGACATACTTGTTCAAAATTAACGTTCCGCAACACCTTTTAAATGTTACAAATTTGTTTATTATTTTCAAGGCCAGGATGTAAATATTTGAAAGTATAGTATCAAAAGAATTCACCGGAATTCTTGAACTTGTACTTCGCCGGATGAAACAATAATGGAGAAGGTCGAATCCCGAACTATATATCTTAGCTATGGCGCAGGAGCACCAAATGTTATGGCACAAGGGCACACTATGTTTCTACCTTGATTCCAGGTTTGAGAAAACCCTTCAAGATAATACCGCTGTTCTGTATCACTCAAGTTGGTTTGTTTTGATATATTAAAATGCCTGAATACTTTGTTGTGACACGAAGACATTTAGCAATTTCTCTCTACAGGATAGGAACCAAAATATGGAGGTGCTATAGAACTATTCAAAAAACACCATGGATGACAGGCGCTGAAATATCGTCCTCGTCAGTTAGAACAGAAAACAGACAGCATACAAAAAGCTAGTTTCTAAACATGATCATCACGCATTCTCCACTAATTGGCACCAAACGATGGCATGAAGCCAACTAATTCGAGCAATGACCAAATAAAAATATTACAGTCCGCAATAAGTCAGTTATCAGAGGCAGGGATCTCTGTGCAATTGTAAAATTATCAGAAACTCACTACCATACTAATATCTTCAAGGATATACCGGAATGATATTTGAGGGAAAGGGTAATTTAGCCGTCAGTGGGATTCGAACCCACGACCCCTCTAATCCGTAGACTTGTTCTTACCATCCTATAATACTATACATCATGTGTTTTTCGCAGAATCTTGTTTTCGCGATGTCTCGGATTGCGGTATTCAACTTAACATGATGTTTAAATGTTAACCTATACATATATACCACTGATTATCGCGTGCATGAAATTTTCGCGAATATTTCCACTCGCGAAAAACGCGAAAATAAAATGCACACAAAATGACATGACTCATAAGTAAACACCTTATAGGAACAAGAACAAATCTGACGGGAGTTCAATCGGGCTAAGACTCGTTCGAACGAACGAAGCCATGTAAACTTGGCTAATAATAAACTAACAATTTTAAGTTTTTGGTGGTTTGTCACTTGAAATCTGACTTAACAAGCTCATATGTACACGGTTGACAAAACACAGTTTACGACCTAAGGAACTCACAAACTAATATTTTATTGATCACATATTTTAGAAAAATTAAGAAATAAAACACTAACGGTATGTATTATACACTGGGTAGGCCTATATATGCTATAACCTATATAGGTATATTATATAGTCGGTTATAGCCAGCGAAGTCCCAAGGACAACACATTCTTCTTCTCCCGACGGTTATTCAGTTCATCAACTTTTCGACAAATTGACCGATTCGTCTCAAATTTCATCGGGACGCGTATCAAAATTGACATAAATAGGTCAACGGTCAAGGTGAATGCGGCCAAAAAAATCTGAAATTATTCAAAATTGCAATACTTTGATGAAGTATCCGAAAACAAAATTGAGGTCAAGGTCAATATCACAAATTTGGCCCAAAAATCAAGAAATCATTGAAATTCGAATGATCTTTTTTTGTGTGTGGATAGATCAGGGACGATATTCCAATTGCCAAAAGTCCAACAGGACTAAGGTTAACTTCACATACCTCCCACTTTCCCTCCAAAAGTAAATGTTTAAATATTTGTCTGTGCTATTACTCCAGTTCAATGATGTGTACTGTGATAAATCTTCAGGAATATTTGCCGCTTATGGCAAAAAGAAACCTATTGAGGTAGAAAGGTGAAAGGTCATGGCCAATGGGAATAATAAATTCAGGAAACCATAGAAAATTACAGGTACATCGTTGTGAGGTCAAAAGATGTCTGGCCACTAGCGACACACTGAATCCTGGAAGACTCATAAGTTTCGAAATATTGACGCAGTCCATAGTTCCAATTAGACTCTTGTTCTAGAATATGTTATCAATAGTCGCTATATACTGAAATATTGCTGAACTCGGGTATCTGTATCGAATACGATGTGCGTCCTGGACATGTTTCAAGGACGACAGATAAACATGTTACGGTATTTAGATGTAAATACACATGATCGTGGTTTGGAGCCAGCGGTGATCATGGTTTAGAGCCAGGGATGATCATGCATGGAGCCAGCGGTGATCATATTGTGGAGCTAGCGATGATCATGTTTGAGGAGCCAGCGATGATCATGGTATGAAGCCATCGCTGATCATGGTTTGGATCCACCGTTGATCGCGGTTTGCAACCACCGATGATCATGGTTCAGAGCCACCGATCATCATGGTTTGGATCCACCGGTTATCGTGGTTTGAAGACACCGATGGGTTGAAGACACCGATAATCTGCCAAGCCTTGTAAGATGGGTCCAGCACATATTAGTCAGGTGGCTTAGCGAAATTACCGTTACAGAGCGGATAAAATCACCAAATTTGGCAAGTAGCTTCCTTTATGCTCATTATTCAATTTTAGCCTAGGAGCCCTCCTGAATTTTTCGGGATTTCCAAAATCCAAGATGGCCGACATATACGATAAAATCTTGGATTATAGGAGATACGACAAGGCCCCATAGTTCCAAAGTAAACGTCCTGGGGCCATTTAACCTGGATTTGGGCATGCATAGCAATGCTTCCAATACACTACCATAATTGCATTTACTTTTTACCGCTGGAGGACGAATTTCGAGATATTGGAGTAGTATATAAAGGTGAAATTCCCGAGGACTAAGGCTGAGGCCGATGGCGTCATGTGGCCGAAGCTGATGTCATTTGCGGATCAAAGGTCACTTCCGGGTCAAAGGTCACTTCCGTTCCGAGATCACATCCGGATCAAAGATCACTTCCGGTGGTGATGCAGTCACTTCCGGCACCGGTTGATAAGTCCCTGGGTCAATGTGAACCAATGTGAATTGGCTTCCCAGTCACGTCAATGTCAATGGAGCAGTCGATCCGCTTGAATTACTGGGAATCTTTGGGAATGTTCGGTCATCTCAGGGAATGTCTGGAGGGTAACTGACCTTAGAGGTCAATCCTATCTTGCCACGTCAATGTTCTAGCCATATATGTTATAGCCTCTCTAGCCAGCGAGAGAAGGAAAATCCCCATACATAGCAATAGACTTCGAGATTGCTGATAGTCCACCGACTGATATCGAAACAGAGACTGCTGAGAGTCTATCTACTGATACGGAGAGCTTGATATCAGATAGTCAACCTACATCCCAGGGAGAAGGGGAATCCCCATGACCCTGATGGGAGTAGAACCAGCAATGCGAACACCAAAGGCTGGCACTTTATCCAATTGGTCGCGAGTCAGTATAATAGGAAAGGTTGAAAATACCCTGATACATCTCAAGTACTAGAGGGCGGGTCCCCGACATATACTTCTATGTCCAGCCAAATAGGCCCATTGAGAACCCACCCATGGACATTTTTTCTGTCTCATGCTGTGGAGTACGATGGAGGTGTCCCGAGGTTATTGGATAAATTTCGCTGAAAACTTCTGACTGCGCAAGTGTGGTGCATAGGCAGGGGTGTACCTTTTGGGGTCTAGGTGGACCATCCGTGGTCCCAATGGGTCGTGTGAATTGATGTGTCATACAGTCCGACTGGTATGTAGTGGAAATGCCGTCCATCTGTGCATGCGCATACAGAGAATAGTACAAAAGGGGCATTTAATTGGACGTTTCAACCGTAAAATATAAAATGACCAACTATAGTGTGAAACAGCTCAGTTGTAGCAATATCTGCTTCGAGCTAAAAATAATCGTTTTGAATTTGACGAGTAACATTGACTAAATTGAGCAAGAGTTTCGGATGACCCTATGTCTGCAATCTTGAATTCCTGAATTATTTTTCTAGCGGATGATTATAGGAATAGAGCCAAACTAGGTCCAGAAATAGACAGATCGATCTGTATTGTGAATAGACTTGGCTTTGAGAAATTGTTACTTTCAACTCCCATGTAAACACAATACCTTGAATTATACAAGCAAAATGAAAATATGAGTCCCATATGAACCCACGTGGTCATCATTTTGAAGTTAACAATTGTATTCTCAGCTGAAGATTATGCCAACAGAATACAATGTGATAAGCTATGGTGTTATTCTGCTCAATTTAAACAAGTTTGTACCTTGTCTGAAAATAATACCATGCATTATATGAGTAACATGAAAAAATCAGGCATTTCCGGATGGCTCCTTGTAGTCGCCATTTTGAATTTAACCATCATTTTTAATCTGAAGACAAGCAATTAGATTAAAAATGGACACAAGGTATTTGGCTATGATGTGAGATCAAGAATAATGCCTTGATCAATATGAGCAACATGAAAAAGTATGATTTCAAATGGCCCCATATGGCCGCCATTTTGAATTTCACCATAAAATCTCAGGCATATGTAAATAGATTTAATATGAGCGTAAGATGTCAGGCCATGTTTCGAGATCTCTCGGTTCTGATACATTTGAAAAATGAAAACGAGTGATTTCAGATGACACTGTATGGCCACCATTTTGAATTTGATAGGTAGCGAACACCCCTCTCCCCATCTTCCCAAGAATGCAATTAATAGACTCAAAATACCCCGATTCTGAGTAGGGTTCAGTTGCTGGTAATAATTAGCTATAGGTAATGTGTATATTTGTAACAAATCGGATTCAAACACCTCAGTAAACCATAATTTGATAGCAATTTGTCCTTCCTAAGGCACAGAGAGCAAGAAACTAGTATATTTTATCGTCTGTGGCGGCCATCTTGGATTTTTTTGTTTCACGTGAATTCTATAGGAAAGTCAAGAGGGCTCCTAGGCTGAAAATTATCAGTAGCCCTTAAGGAAGCAGCATGCAAAATATGGCGTTTTTATCCGGCCTGTAACGGTAATTTTGAAAAATGACCCTAAGCCACCTGACTATATGCGAATGGAAAAGGAAAGACACCAGACATGTATAGTTAGGATTTGACTCCCTTTTGGGGTTGGGTGCTCTTTTCGAAGATAAAACTAGAAGCTTATGACAATCCAAGTCACAATAGCTGCGAGTGTGAATCACGCTTGCACGTCCAACGGCTCACGCATGATAGAGTCACATATTATACAATTATATACACGGAACATGTTAAAAATAAATAGTAGATATGTTATTGTTCTCGATCGGAGAGACATACGTTTGCCAGCACGGCTGGATTTGGCTCAGTGTCAGTTGTTACTTAAAACACCGCTGGTTTTGACAATTGCACATTACTTAAGATAAACTGCTTCTAATGTGCTGGCAAATAGCCAACGGATGAAGACGTGCAATTGCAAATTACGTCTTGAAAACGGTATGCACAGCCACAATCAAAGTTTTGAATGATATACATTAGAACTTTGGTACAGATAATGTATAATAACCGGTCAGTGATAAGGTTTTTGAGATACACACATCATATTAGTTTGTTAATACCGTTGAAAACTGTCACTTCTGCCTTCTAACTCACAGGTTTCGTTCTGTGCATCCTCGAATTTGGTGTAGCTGGTGAACGAATCTTGCAATATTGGAACTTACGAAGTTCAAAATCGGCTAGCGTTGCAGCTTTACGATGTCGGAAGAAGCGAAAACTTAACGAAGGATAAAATTGTCAAAGTATCCCATAGTTACTAGAACTCACTGTGTCCATGTTTGTACCGTCCTGTGTGTCATGTACATAGTTTATGTATCTTTCTGTGTCAGGGCCTTGTTGAGAAACACTTTTACTACTGAACTGGTACCCTGATTAAATAAAAGCATTTTGACTTTGAATCAAGACTTAGTATGCCAGTTGCGTCCTGGATTGAACCATGGACCATTAAATGCCGAGTTATCCGAATGATGACTGTTCAACTTATGAAATGGTGGACCACTAATCCGTGGGCTGTTAGCCTAATAGCCATCATGTGTCAGTAAACATGCGACGTATATGAGCACCGGGCCCAGCCTATAATGTATTTCTCGGCATATAACCTTCACAAATGTATAGCATCGTGGGTTCATTATGGTATTTGTTAGTCAGAGATGCTCTAATAAATTTGGCAAGAAAAAGAATTCTTCGCTTAGACGTGTATCATGAGTCTAATAATTGTGTTCTCGCCCAAAAAAGTCCACCACAAAACTTCATGAGCTATAATCAAGAAATTGACAAACAAACGTGGCAATTGTGGGCGCCAGAAAGATATAATGCACCAAAATCACAAAGTGATTAAACGACCAGATTATTGGTAGGCCTATGTCATCAAAATAACGTATCACCAATACAACAACATCATGACATGGAAACATGTCAGACTTTCTCTCATGTCGACTCTACGACAAGAGAGACGATAGCAATTTTGACATAGTTAACTGCCCATTTCTGGATAGCAATATTCCCGAAGGACCTGCTTACGGTGTAGGCCTATGTACATATTTCGCATGGTAGCACTTGCAGGATCATGTGCAGCATATATATATCACAAAAACTTGTCAAACATGGCTATACCACTAAACACCTCTTTCCAAAGTTTCTCCAATTCTGTGATAAGTATCATACAATGACGGCAAAATACGATAGTCTCTGGCGTTACATTTCGTGACCCGTGTCTAATCCCGCTTAATCCTGGGTAGTGGCCGTTTGAATATCATGTGCTTTACATCTCTATAGTGTTCAAATGAACAGTCGCAATCAAAAGGTGACTGAAATACATACTCCGCAAACGACTTGGCATTCATGTCGTTAAAGAATAATGGTCAGTGGTTAGAATTTTATGCATAGAACAACATCGTCTCGCTGACATCATTGAAAACTGTTGACCGCTTCTCTCTTGTACGAAACCATCTTGTATTTTTGTTATTTTTATTTTATACACATTTGGAATTGGCGCCCCACTATCATACGAAATAGTTCTTTCGATTATTGACACAAAAATTCTTTTATGGACGACGGCTGAATATTGAATGTCGGATATGCGGCTTGTTCTTCGCATCAATATACACTGAATAACAGATCGGACATTCAGTAGCAACAATATACCCTGAATAACAGATCAGACAATCAGGAGCAACAATATACACTGAATAACAGATCAGACATTCAGTAGCAACAATATACCCTGAATAACAGATCAGACATTCAGGAGCAACAATATACACTGAATAACAGATCAGACATTCAGTAGCAACAATATACACTGAATAACAGATCAGACATTCAGTAGCAACAATATACCCTGAATAACAGATCAGACAATCAGGAGCAACAATATACACTGAATAACAGATCGGACATTCAGTAGCAACAATATACCCTGAATAACAGATCAGACATTCAGGAGTAACAAGATACACTGAATAACAGATCGGACATTCAGTAGCAACAATATACACTGAATAACAGATCAGACAATCAGGAGCAACAGTATACACTGAATAACAGATCAGACAATCAGGAGCAACAATATACACTGAATAACAGATCGGACATTCAGTAGCAACAATATACACTGAATAACAGATCAGACATTCAGGAGCAACAAGATACACTGAATAACAGATCAGACATTCAGGAGCAACAAGATACACTGAATAACAGATCAGACATTCAGGAGCAACAAGATACACTGAATAACAGATCGGACATTCAGTAGCAACAATATACACTGAATAACAGATCAGACAATCAGGAGCAACAATATACACTGAATAACAGATCAGACAATCAGGAGCAACAATATACACTGAATAACAGATCGGACATTCAGTAGCAACAATATACACTGAATAACAGATCAGACAATCAGGAGCAACAATATACACTGAATAACAGATCAGACATTCAGGAGCAACAATATACACTGAATAACAGATCAGACATTCAGGAGCAACAAGATACACTGAATAACAGATCAGACATTCAGGAGCAACAATATACACTGAATAACAGATCAGACATTCAGGGGCAACAAGATACACTGAATAACAGACCAGACATTCAGGAGCAACAAGATACACTGAATAACAGATCAGACATTCAGGAGCAACAGATACACTGAATAACAGATCAGACAATCAGGAGCAACAAGATACACTGAATAACAGATCAGACATTCAGGAGCAACAATATACCCTGAATAACAGATCGAACATTCAGTAGCAACAATATACCCTGAATAACATATCGGAGATTCAGTAGCAACAATATACACTGAATAACAGATCAGACATTCAGGAGCAACAATATACACTGAATAACAGATAGGACATTCAGTAGCCAGCCGTCGTCCATGAAGAATATTCACGTCCACATAATCGAAAAATGAAAATCTCAGTTCATAAGACAATAATATCACCAAATTACAAACAGGCAAAATATACATGTATATATAAACACAAGCTAGATTTCTGTAATAGAGAACTGATAATGAGCAGGCTGAATGAGAATGAGCTTCAAGTATATATTGGTATAGAATTAATATTCAACATGTGAAATGTCTAACGCAGAGTACAACATTACAAAAGCTTGTTTCCTAATAACATTCATTTTATCACGAATATACTTGGATCCATATAGAGAACTGGTATAAATGGTCCACATGGAGTGGAATAGTATTTATTCAAGGTGATATTCATCAGAGGATATCAATTAATACACAAAATTTGATATTTAACATACATTTATTATAGTTGGAAATGTTTGCGTATATCACCCAAATATACTGTAAATGTATGATTTATGTATGGCAGATGTGGCCAAAAGCATAATTTGACATATATACACTAAACATTTACAATACATGTGTGTGGTGTCCCCAAACGTTTCAAAATATTCTCAAATTACAGTAAATTCAAAATTTAGTGTAGTGGATGACCAACCGTCAATCATTCATCATGAGATATCACTGACCAATCGCCAATCACTCAACATAGGATACCAATGACCAATCGTCAATCACTCGTTATAGGATATCAATGACCAATCTTCAATCATTCATTATAGGATATCAATGATCAACTGTCAATCACTCATCAAAGGATATAATGACCAATCTTCACTCATTCGCCTTATGATATCAATGACCAGTCGTCAATCACTCGCCCAATGATATCAATGACCAATCGTCAACCACTCATCATAGCATATGAATGACAGATTGTCAATCACTCGCCCAATGATACCAATGACCAATCGTCAATCACTCGCCCAATGATAACAATGACCAATCGTCAATCACTCGTCCAATGATACCAATGACCAATCGTCAATCACTCACTCAATGATAACAATGACCAATCGTCAATCACTAGCCCAATGATACCAATGACCAATCGTCAATCACTCACCCAATGATATCAATGACCAATCGTCAATCACTCGCCCAATGATACCAATGACCAATCGTCAATCACTCACCCAATGATACCAATGACCAATCGTCAATCACTCACCCAATGATATCAATGACCAATCGTCAATCACTCGCCCAATGATAACAATGACCAATCGTCAATCATTAGCCCAATGATACCAATGACCAATCGTCAATCACTCGCCCAATGATATCAATGACCAATCGTCAATCAGTCGCCCAATGATAACAAAGACCAATCGTCAATCACTAGCCCAATGATAACAATGACCAATCGTCAATCACTCGCCCAATGATACCAATGACCAATCGTCAATCATTCGCCCAATTATACCAATGACCAATCGTCAATCACTCACCCAATGATATCAATGACCAATCGTCAATCACTCGCCCAATGATACCAATGACCAATCGTCAATCACTAGCCCAATGATAACAATGACCAATCGTCAATCACTCGCCCAATGATACCAATGACCAATCGTCAATCACTAGCCCAATGATACCAATGACCAATCGTCAATCACTCGCCCAATGATACCAATGACCAATCGTCAATCACTCGTCCAATGATACCAATGACCAATCGTCAATCACTAGCCCAATGATACCAATGACCAATCGTCAATCACTCGCCCAATGATACCAATGACCAATCGTCAATCACTTGCCCAATGACATCAATGACCAATCGTCAATCACTAGCCCAATGATACCAATGACCAATCGTCAATCACTCGCCCAATGATACCAATGACCAATCGTCAATCACTCGCCCAATGATACCAATGACCAATCGTCAATCACTCGCCCAATGATACCAATGACCAATCGTCAATCACTCGCCCAATGACAACAATGACCAATCGTCAATCACTCGCCCAATGATACCAATGACCAATCGTCAATCACTCGCCCAATGATACCAATGACCAATCGTCAATCACTCGCCCAATGATAACAATGACCAATCGTCAACCACTCGCCCAATGATATCAATGACCAATCGTCAATCACTCGCCCAATGATATCAATGACCAATCGTCAATCACTCGCCCAATGATACCAATGACCAATCGTCAATCACTCGCCCAATGATAACAATGACCAATCGTCAATCACTCGCCCATTCATAGCATATCAATGACCAATTTTCAATCACTCATCATAGGTTCCAGTGGGACTTGCATATGGCGTATACATATCTCGCCAAGTAGCATTTGCTAGATCCTGTGTTTAATGTGACGATTTTAATCAACGTCACAAAACATGATTGTAGAAACTTATAAAACAGGGCTATTCCATCAAACGCCTCCACTCAAAGTTTCTCAAATTTGGCGATACATATCGTATGCGGATACGGGCGTAGCGTGCAAGGTCTATGGCGATACGTCTCATAACTTGTGTCTAATTCCGCTTAACCCGGGTCCAGGGCCGTATGATCCCATGTATTGCAAGATCCTTATAGCTTTCATATGAACAGTCACAATCAAAGAGTGACTGAGATAATTCATATAACGACATTACAATGATATGGATATGGATTAAGAATACTGATCAGCGATACGGATTTGATATTTTGAAACATCATGATGTCTTGTCGGAATCATTGAAAACTGTTGACCGCTTCTCCCTTGCAGGAAACTAGCCTTTGTTTATGTATACTATGATTTCGTCTTTAAATTTTGTTCTAATGTATGAATCAGGTCTTTGGTTTATGGATGAGGAAATTCTTTAATGGACGTCGGCTGAATATTGAATGACTGAATAGACGCTTGTATCAATGACCAATCGTCAATCACTCGCCCAATGATACCAATGACCAATCGTCAATCACTCGCCCAATGATACCAATGACCAATCGTCAATCACTCGCCCAATGATACCAATGACCAATCGTCAATCACTCGCCTAATGATACCAATGACCAATCGTCAATCACTCACCCAATGATACCAATGACCAATCGTCAATCACTCACCCAATGATAACAATGACCAATCGTCAATCACTCGCCCATTCATAACAATGACAAATCGTCAATCATTCGCCCATTCATAACAATGACAAATCGTCAATCACTCACCCAAAGATACCAATGACCAATCGTCAATCACTCGCCCAATGATACCAATGACCAATCGTCAATCACTCGCCCAATGACAACAATGACCAATCGTCAATCACTCGCCCAATGATATCAATGACCAATCGTCAATCACTCATCCAATGATACCAATGACCAATCGTCAATCACTCGCCCAATGATAACAATGACCAATCGTCAATCACTCACCCAATGATACCAATGACCAATCGTCAATCACTCGCCCAATGATAACAATGACCAATCGTCAATCACTCGCCCATTCATAACAATGACCAATCGTCAATCACTCGCCCAATGATATCAATGACCAATCTTCAATCACTCGCCCAATGATACCAATGACCAATCGTCAATCACTCGCCCAATGATAACAATGACCAATCGTCAATCACTAGCTCAATGATAACAATGACCAATCGTCAATCACTCGCCCAATGATAACAATGACCAATCGTCAATCACTCGCCCATTGATAACAATGACCAATCGTCAATCACTCGCCCAATGATACCAATGACCAATCGTCAATCACTAGCTCAATGATAACAATGACCAATCGTCAATCACTCGCCCAATGATAACAATGACCAATCGTCAATCACTCACCCAATGATACCAATGACCAATCGTCAATCACTCGCCCATTGATAACAATGACAAATCGTCAATCACTCGCCCAATGATACCAATGACCAATCGTCAATCACTCGCCCAATGATAACAATGACCAATCGTCAATCACTCGCCCAATGATAACAATGACCAATCGTAAATCACTCACCCAATGATACAAATGACCAATCGTCAATCACTCGCCCATTGATAACAATGACAAATCGTCAATCACTCGCCCAATGATATCAATGATCAATCGTCAATCACTCGCCCAATTATACCAATGACCAATCGTCAATCACTCGCCCAATGATAACAATGACCAATCGTCAATCACTAGCCCAATGATAACAATGACCAATCGTCAATCACTAGCCCAATGATAACAATGACCAATCGTCAATCACTCGCCCAATGATAACAATGACCAATCGTCAATCACTAGCCCAATGATAACAATGACCAATCGTCAATCACTCGCCCAATGATAACAATGACCAATCGTCGATCACTCGCCCATTGATAACAATGACAAATCGTCAATCACTCGCCCAATGATACCAATGACCAATCGTCAATCACTCGCCCAATGATATCAATGACCAATCGTCAATCACTCGCCCAATGATAACAATGACCAATCGCCCATCGCTCGCCCAATGATAACAATGTCCAATCGTCAATCACTCGCCCAATGATAACAATGACCAATCGTCAATCACTCGCTCAATGATATCAATGATCAATCGTCAATCACTCGCCCAATGATATCAATGACCAATCGTCAATCACTCATCAGAGGATATTAATGACCAATCATGACCAATCGCCAATCACTCCTCCTAGCATATCAATGACCAATCGTTAATCACTCATCATAGGATATCGATGACTAATCGCCAATCACTCCTCATAGGATATCAATGACCATTCATCATAGTATATCAATAGTATATCAATAACCAATCGTCAGTCACTCGCCCAATGATATCACTGACCAATTGTCAATTACTCTTCATATCAATGACCAATCGTCAGTCACTCGCTCAATGATATCAATGACCAACCGTCAATCACTCATCATAGTATATCAATGACCACTCGTCTATCTCCTATCATAGGATATCAAAGATCAATCGTCAATCGTCAATCATGAAAGAGAAGAAACTACCTGGCACTTTGACAGAAGAATATCAATGCCCTTTTGGACGCATTCTACAGAAGTGATTAGAAGTGCACAATATCCATAAGTTACTTTTTCATCCGGTCGGGGAAAGTTTTTGTTTCATGTTCTGAAGACCACCCGGTTTGATACTATCTAGTTGGTGGGATACTAAATGTGGACTATGATTGGTGGTACTTTAACCATTTATATGCCTCTTTAACTATGTTATCTTAGCAATGTTTGGCCACTCTATCCACGAGAGTAGACCGCTGATTTAGTATTCTTTCCACTCTCCAAGTGGAAGGACTGAGGGATTTGCAGCATACATAAGAAAGTCGGGATAGCGACC
>JAVTVY010018713.1:0-83472 GCA_036873755.1 Hanleya hanleyi | reverse complement strand
CTCTGTCAACCACCAAGATGTTCACTTGTACTGCGTGCTCGAAATCATTCACTCGCCGGCACGACTTGCGCCGCCATGAGGCTACCAAGCACGATGGAACTGCCCGGTATAGCTGTACGATATGTAGGCCTACACTGTCGTTTCAGCGCCCAGATCATTTACAGCGCCATGAACGTTCAATTCATGGGCCACCCAAGCGTCCATGCGAAGAATGTAGTCAACTCTTCAGACGACCGAGTCAGTTAAAACGGCATGAGCGTTTGATTCATGGTCCGTCACCACGGCATGAGGGACAACTTTCCACTAAAGAGGCACCCAGGGGGGACAGATCCACTGAAGATGAACCCGGGGAGAAGAATGCCACTGGTGATGCGATCACGGAGAGCCCGCCTATATCCACAGCTCAGAAGAGCCTAGATATCCAGCCGGTCTCTAGCATTACTGTTTCCAGTCATACGCCTGACAACAACGAACATTTTCTGGAAGATGCGGTGGATGTTCCCAGCGATCTCTTACCCGAAGATCATCCAGTGAGTGAGATGTATCGACACCATTGGTCCATGATCCGACACTGCTTCCACCGTCATCGCCCTATATTGAACTTGTACAATTTCCGACTGACCGACCTCGCCCGTCAACGCAGCTACGTGGAAGCCATCTTCAATGACCAACCTACGTTCATTAAATATAGCATTTGGGTACATCTTATGCCATAAGATGACGCGTGAATTGTGCTATTTTTATTCCAGTGCCATCAACCCAGTGTACGACCATCCTTTCACAATCACCAATCGGGCGTCGCTAGAGACGATGCTGGCCCAACTGGACACTGTGGATCCCTTGGAATGGGCCTATGAACAGCGTCCCAACACCGAGTGGATAGTGGAGAGGGTCACCAATGTTACGTTCTTCGTGGTTAAACTGACCCACCACCCCCATCGGATGAAAGTATTCACCCATGCACTGATAGATACTCAGAATGCACAAACAACTATCTGAGGATATGTTTCCTCAACGGTATCCTGGCCTGCCCGATGACGATTAGAAACAGTCTACATCCGGTAGGTAGTTGAACTGAGTGTGCTAAAATAGATCAACAGCTAGCGTGCTATAAAAGGGAAGCGGCCTTGCCGTTTCATCAGACACTCTGTCAACCACCAAGATGTTCACTTGCACAACTTGCCAGAAGTCATTTACTCGCCCAGAAGATTTACGACGCCACGAGGCCTCCATCCACAACGGTGCACGACATACTTGTATAACCTGCGCGCGGTCATTTAATCGGGAGGATCATTTACTGCGCCACGAACGCTCAGTCCACGAGGGCACGACGGAACAATGTAAGGATTGTGGTGAACTCTTCAAACGACGCAGTCAGTTAAGACGGCATCAGCGTTTGATTCATGTCCCGTCTCCACGGTTTTGGCGACAACTTCCTACTGAAGAGGAGCCGCGGAAGGTCAGACCCAGTGAAGAAAAGCCCGGGGAGACGAACGCCACTGGTGATGCGATGACGGAGAGCCCGCCTATACCCACAGTTGGGAAGAGCCTGGATTTCCAGCCGGACCCCACCGTTACGGTTTCGAGTCATACGTCATACATCGAACATTTTCTGGACGAGCCCATAAATGTTCCTAGCGATCTCTTACCCGAATATCATCCAGAGAGTGACATCTCTCGGCGCCATTGGACCATGACACGGCACTGTTTCCACCGTCATCACCCTATTCAAGATATCTACAATTTCCCACTGACCAAGCTCACCCGTCTACGTAGCTACGTGAAAACCATCTTCAATGACCAACCTACGGCCTTCACATTAAATGTAGCATTTGGTTACATCTTATGCCATAAGGTGACGGGTGAATTGTGCTATTTCTATTCCAGTGCCATCCACCCTGTGTACGACCAACCGTTTACCATCAATGACCGGAGGTCACTAGAGATGATACTGGATCAAGTGGAACAATTGGATGTGTTGGGATGGGCCCAACAACAACGACCCAACACCAAGTGGACAGTGAAGAGGGTGACCAATGTTACGTTTTTCCTTACCAAGCTGATCCACCACTGCCATCGGTTGAATGCGTCACTCGTGCACTGATGAATACTCAGAATGCGCAAACAACTATCTGAGGATATGTTGCCTTAACGGTATCCTGGCCTGCCCGCCGATGATTAGAATAAACGGTTCAGAGCGAACATGGCCGAAGATGGAACTTTCTGAAATGGAGACTTCTGATTAGACAAGAATACATCTAACGGACAGAAACGAATATGACAGATACAAATGGTGGCCTCTGATTGGGCAAGAGTCTTTTTGAGTTGTAAACATACCCAACGCGGCTCCCCCAGCGTGGGTATGATGTAACATTGGGGAGAATAAACTATATGAAAAAACTTCTTGTTGTTGTTGTTCTCTCATGTGTCATCCTTGTTGTTGTTGTTGCTGTTGTTGTTCTCTCTCCGGTCTATATCATGGCGTTATGTTAGAGTGTTAAGGTGTAACGACGGGCGTTGACGGGCGCCACTGCATTTCGAAGAATTAATGACAATTCCATGGAATATCAGAGCTTCTGAGCTATTTCACCAGGGCGTTGAAGCATTCAGAATGGCGTTGGTGGGCGTTGCTACAAGATGACACCTCACACGACGCATTCGCACCGCGGATGGTCCATGTCTACACCAAATAACAACCTTCACTGATAAAAAATGCCCACTTTCGCTACTACTCGTACTGATGACGTCACCAATGACGTCACAGATGCTGTGGCTATCCCTCAAATTGGGGTCTACACCCCGAGAGCTACAACATGACACCTCCCATGACGCATTCGGACCAAGGATGGTCCATCTCTACACCAAATACCATCTTTCACTGCCCCAAAATGCTCACTTTCGCTACTACTCCTACTGATGACGTCACCAATGACGTCACAGATGCTGTGGACAGTCCTCAAATCGAGGTCTGCACGCCGAAAACTACAAGATGACACCCCACACGACGCATTCGGACTGAGGATGAAGCATCCCTACCCCAAATACCTTCCTTCACTGCCCCAAAATGCACACTTTCGCTACTACTCGTACTGATGACGTCACCAATGACGTCACAGATGCTGTGAACAGCCCCCAAATCGGGGTCTACACCCCGAGAGCTACAAAATGACACCTCCCAGGACGCATTCGGACCAAGGATGGACCATCTCTACACCAAAATACCTTCCTTTCACTGCCCCAAAATACCCACTTTACTTATTACTCGTACTGATGACGTCACCGATGACGTCACAGGTGACGTGAACAGCCCTCAAATCGGGGTCTACACCCCGAGAGCTACAAGATGACACCTTCCAGGACGCATTCGAACCGTGAATAGCCCATCTCGACCCCAAATACCTTCATGTACTGCCCCAAAATGGCCACTTTACTTACTACAACCAACTGCGCATGCGCAGATTAACGCGACTTGCACTTAAAAACACACCATTCTGACTCTAACCCACACAAGCTTCACTTTGACACCTTCCACGACCCATTCGGACCCATAGGGGTCCATCTCTACCCCAAACACACACCCACATACCCCCCCAAAATGCCTGATTTCTCTACTACGGCCAGACTGCGCATGCGCATATTGACGCGACATGCATTTAAAAACACGCCATTCTGACTCTACCCCACACAAGCTTCACATTGATACCTCACACGACCCATTCGAACAGTGAATAGCCCATCTCTAACCCAAACACACATCCACATACCCCCAAAATGCCTACTTACTATAATACGGGCCAGGCTGCGCATGCGCACACTATTGAACACGGACGAACCATTAGTGTAGTCAAGTGCTCCTCCACGATAGCTTCAAAATAAGACCTCACTCGACCCCATTGGACCATTAGGGACTCACCTAGACTCCAATATGTCCACCCCGTATGGCCCTATGCACCCATAGCCATGCAGTATAGGCCTATGGGCCTACCCAGGCCTCGGTGACTTTTTTCAAAAATTTCACCGATTCGCTCCGGGACACTTCCTATCGTGTTCTAAATGACGAGACGTGAAAAACAAATCCAAACAACCCTACCGCAAATGTATAGAAGTAGATTTCCCAGGGGACAAACATTGATCCTATACCCCCAGTATGGGTCTATATGGGTCTCGGTGACTTTTTTCAAAAATTTCATCGATTCGCTCCGGGACACTTCCTATCATGTTCTAAATGACGAGACTAAGAAAACGAGACCCCACAACCCTACCGCAAATGTATAGAAGTACGTTTCCCAGGGGGACAAACATTGATCCTATACCCCCAGTATGGGACTATATGGGGCTATATCGTACTTTTTCAAAAATTTCACCGATTCGTGCCGGGACACTTCCTATCATGTTCTAAATGACGAGACGTGAAAAACAAATCCAAACAACCCTACCGCAAATGTATAGAAGTAGGTTTCCCAGGGGGACAAACATTGATCCTATACCCCCAGTATGGGACTATATGGGGCTATATCGTACTTTTTCAAAAATTTCACCGATTCGCTGCGGGACACTTCCTATCATGTTTGTCTTGACGAGACTAAGAAAACGAGACCCCACAACCTATACCGCAAATGTCGAGAAGTAGGTTTCCCAGGATGGTCCTATACCCCCCATACCCCATATAGGCATTTTCACGTAATTTAGGATAAAGTCCGTGTTCCGTATTTTTTAAGGAAAAATTTTACATGCACCCACCCATGCTTGAAATATACTTCACTTTGATACCTCATAAAGCTCCATCGGCCCATTAGGGGCTCCCCTAGCTCCAAAACGTCTAGCAGGACGCATACAAGGTCCAGTTTTCGACACTAGGTGACCACATCCCGACGAAATGGCCAGTTTTCGACACCGGATGTGCCGCCATCTTGAACATACGTGCCGCCATCTTGGATATGGCCCATAATGCACCGGGTCGAAATACTCGCTTCTGATTGGCTGAGAGCTCTGTGACGGATTTGAAATACTCGCTTCTGATTGGACGAGAGCTCCGCATTGCGTCTGCGCATGCGCAGAATGATATTCCTACCGCACACCCAACCCATCAGATGCCCCTTCACGATTGCTTCACTTTGATACCTCACTCGACCCCATTGACTATTAGGGGCTCCCCTAGCTCCAAAACGGCTATTTTCATACCCTTTGGCCACCGCGCATGCGCAGAATGCCGATATTTCAACCCCACACCCAGCCCATTAGATGCCCCTTCATGAATGCTTCACATTGATACCTCATATGACCCCATTGGACCATTAGGGGCTCCCCTAGCTCCAAAACATCTATTTCCATACCCTTCGGCCACCGCGCATGCGCAGAATGCCGCTATTTCAACCTCACACCCAGCCCATCAGATGCCCCTTCACATAAGCTTCACTTTGATACCTCACTCGATCCCATTTGACCATTAGGGGCTCCCCTAGCTCCAAAACGTCTATTTTCATACCCTTTGGCCACCGCGCATGCGCAGAATGCCGATATTTCAACCCCACACCCAGTCCATCGGATGCCCCTTCACGAATGCTTCACTTTGATACCTCATATGACCCCATTGGACCATTAGGGGCTCCCCTAGCTCCAAAACGTCTATTTCCATACCCTTGGGCCACCGCGCATGCGCAGAATGCCGATATTTCAACCCCACGCCCAGCCCATCAGATGCCCCTTCACGTATGCTTCACTTTGATACCTCACTCGATCCCATTGGACCATTTGTGGCTCCCCTAGCTCCAACACGGCTATTTCCATACCCTTCGGCCACCGCGCATGCGCAGAATGCCGATAGTTCAATCCAACACCCAGCCCATTAGATGCCCCTTCACCTAAGCTTCACTTTGATACCTCACTCGACCCAATCGGACCATTTTATCTAGGGACTACTTTTTCTCCGCGGAAGCTTTTTTCCGCGACCGAATCACCGCCAGACCGCATCACCGCGGAGGAATACAAAGGTTACAGGTTGCCGGAACTATAGTCACCCAGAGCATGGAGCTCTCTTGTGCTGGAGGTGATTTTCCCCCAACGACCACATGATCGTCACGTGATCAAGTTCCGCCCCAAATACGCCCCAGGGGGAACAAAAAAGTAGGTCAATATGCGCTGTGCCGTGTTTTATATACTACTTAGGTCATAAACAATTCAAATCGATCATAGACACAATGCAAAACATTCCATATTGTATAAATCCACAAACCTGTTTTACAAATTAAACTGTATTTGTTTCGATATATGAAACGGCACAGCGCCAACATCTTCGACAATGATAGGGTTCCTTTTACTGAGAGATCGAACAATCTGAACAGGAACATATCCAAGTAGTTGTCCTATTATTGAGATGCGGAGTGAGTGAGTGAGTGAGTAGGATTTAACGTCGTTTTCAACATTGTTTCAGTCATATCACGACGGTGCCTACATGTGCTAGAACACGAGAGTGTCCACAGTTCCTATTATTCTGGACACTGATCAGCCCAGTCAGTACAGCACCCGGTCACCCATCCAAGTATTGACCGAGCTCAACGCTGCTTAACTTCGGTGATCTGACGAGAACCGGTTTTGAGATGCGGAAAACTGTTTGGGTTATTTGAACTGATTTGTGAGATGTACCTTCGTCCTCCAGGTAATCATAGGACATCACTTGGTCTTGAGTGAAATCTTGCAATGATCAGATCGGGAGTAGTATATAGCAAGCATATAGACGTGCATTTTGCCGGGGGAGATAACTCTTGCATCAAGTGCACTATAGTTGCGACAAGTGGCTCCACCAGGTCAGGACCTTTCACCTCGAACAGAAAGTAGTCCCAAATACGTGGTCTACAACAGGGGCCTGTATTATACAATATACGGGGAAATGCCTGTATGGGGTATGGGGGAGTGGGGGGGGGGGGTAATTTTTTTTTTTGGATTTTACTATGGGTTGTTTGGTCTTGTTTTTCACGTCTCGCCAAGAAAAACACGATGGGAAGGGTCCCGAAGTTAAGCGGTGAAATTCTTCGAAAACCTCACGGAGGTCTGGATAGGCCCATATAGCCCCATACTGGCTATGGGGGATAGGTCCATCCTGGAAAATTCACACATGTTCATTGCGATATGGGTTGTTTGGTCTTGTTTTTCACGTCTCGCCATGTAGAACACGATGGGAAAGGTCTCGAAGTTAAGCGGTGAAATTTTTTGAAAAGTTCACGGAGGTCTGTATATAGGCCCATGGGCCCATACTGGCTATGGGGGATAGGTCAAGACTGGGAAATTCACACATGTTCATTGCGATATGGATTGTTTGGTATTGTTTTTCACGTCTCACCATGTAGAACACCATGGGAGGGGTCTCGAAGTTAAGCGGTGAAATTTTTTAAAAAGTCCAGGTACCGGGTAGGTCTGTATATAGGCCTAGGCCAATAGGCCCATACTGGCTATGGAGGATAGGTCCATCCTGGGAAATTCACACATGTTCATTGCGATATGGGTTGTTTGGTCTTGTTTTTCACGTCTCACCATGTAGAACACGATGGGAGGGGTCTCGAAGTTAAGCGGTGAATTTTTTTGAAAAGTCCAGGTGCCGGGTAGGTCTGTATATAGGCCCGTAGGCCTACTGGCTCAGTGAATAGGTCCATACTGGGTGGACGTTTAGGTGAGCCCCTAGTGGTCCTATGGTGTCGTATGAGGTCTCACTTTGAAGCTCTCGTGGAGGAGCACCCGACTGGACCATTTTCAATATTCTGCGCATGCGCATTCTGGCCGGAGTATAGAAAGCAGACATTTTGGGGGTGCGTGGGGGTGTGTTTGGGGTAGAGATGGACAACTATTGGTCCAAATGGGTCGTGGGAGGTGTCAAAGTGAAGCTTTTGTAGGTAGAGTCTTTTTTTATTGCAAGTCACGTCAGTCTGCGCCTGCGCAGTTGGGTGTAGTAAGTAAAGTGGTCATTTTGGGGGTGCGTGGAGGTGTGTTGGGGGTGGAGAGGGACCACTATTAGTCGGAATGTGTCTTGGGAAGTGTTATTTTGTAGCTCTCGGGGTGTAGACCACGCCTTGAAGGGATGCCCACGTCACCTGTGATGTCACTGGTGACGTCATCAGTGGAAGTAGTAGCGAAAGCGGGAGTTTCGGAGGTGCAATGGAGTGCGTTTGGAGTAGATAACGGCCTATTGTTCCATCCAGCTACCTGGTAGAGTTACCTGTGAGTGTGAGTGTATGCGCGCGTGTGTGTGTGTGAGTGAGTGAGTGAGTGAGTTAGTGAGTGTGAGTGAGTGAGTCAGGCGTGCACAGCGCCCGTGAGGCGTCCCTAACGCCCGTGAGTGAGTGTGAGTGAGTGAGGTGTGCACAACGACCGTGAGGCGTCCCCAACGCCCGTCATTGCGAGTGAGTGACTGAGTGAGGCTTGCACAACGCCCGTGAGGCGTCCCCAAGCCCGTCAGTGAGTGTGAGTGAGTGAGTGAGGCGTGCACAACGCCCGTAAGGCGTCCCCAACGCCCGTCAGTGAGTGAATGAGTGAAGCGTGCAAGACGCCCGTGAGGCGTCCCCAATGCTCGTCTTAACGCATGGACGCACTAACGACGGTGAGTGAGTGAGTGGAATCCGACTGGACTAATGTACCGTCCGTTTTCATCATTTTGCGCATGCGCAGTCTGGCCGTAGTATAGAAAGCAGGCATTTTGGGGATTCGTGGAGGTTTGTTGAGTGATTGAGGGACCATCCCTGGTCACATGGACCGTGTGGGGTATCAGTTTGAAGCTCTCGAATGACTGTCACCCGTCAAGGCTCGTCGTTACGTCTTAACGCCTGTCTCAACGACTCAACGCCCTATCTCCATGCCTTAACGCCCTATCATAACGCATTGAGGCCATGATACAGACAGATGAGAGGTGTGTGTGTATGTGTGGGCAGTGGATTTTACATCTGGGACCTTGTCAACATCCGGGTTTCCCATTGGGTTTTTCCCGTCGTTCCCCCGTCTTCCATCCGGGCACTGGTTTTACATCTGGGTTCTCATCTTACATCCGGGTTTTTCCATGTTTACTCTCGCGTGACCGGAACCGGAAGTTGTCACAAGACAGGTACCACCAAACACTGGTCAAACAGGGCTATACCCCCAACACTGGTCAGACAGGGCTATACCACCAAACACTGGTCAAACAGGGCTATACCACCAAACACTGGTCAAACCGGGCTATACCACCAAACACTAGTCAAACAGGGCTATACCACCAAACACTGGTCAAACAGGACTATACCACCAAACACTGGTCAAACAGGGCTATACCAACAAACACTGGTCAAACAGGACTATACCACCAAACACTGGTCAAACAGGGCTATACCACCAAACACTGGTCAAACAGGGATATACCACCAAACACTGGTCAAACAGGGATATACCACCAAACATTAGTCAAACAGGGCTATACCATCAAACATTGGTCAAACAGAGCTACACCTCCAAACACTGGTCAGACAGGGCTATAACACCAAACACTGGTCAGACAGGGCTATAGTACCAAACACTAGTCAAACAGGGATATACCAGCAAACACTGGTTAAACAGGAAAGAGTGAGGAGAAATATTAGACCCGCCTAACTAACTGTATTGTAGATGTATTTATGATAAGAAGTTTGAGTATCTGGGATGACCCATATTGAACGGAAGTGACCTTTGACCCATGCGCACCATTATTATCGGGTATTCTGCAAGAGCATTTGGACACCTGTTGATCTCAGTAATTTGCATATGACCTCTGTGAGGTCACTTCCGCTTCCGTTCACGTGACCGAAACTGACCGTTGACCCCTGCGCGCGCTGACAAAACAATACCGGATAATAATTGCGCGCAGGGGTCAATGGTCAGTTCCGGTCACGTGAACGGAATCGGAAGTGATTGCGTTTGGTAATGATTTATTCAACACCATTTTATCATTGTAAAATCTGATAAGAGGAACAGATAAATAGGAAAACCCGAATGCAAATACATTGATGTGTTCAGGGTTCTCTCATTATTAACGCGGGATTGCATATAATGAAATGAAGATTATCTTCCATCTGTTGGTGGTAAATAATGTCAGTTGTGAGTTCTAATTCGGGCTTACCATGGTCGATATACCATTCGTGATTTTTTTTAGTTTCTTTGCTTTTCTTAGTATTTTCCACGAAATCAAATGAATTCTCTTTATTTGTTGTGGTACTCTCTTGCAATTCTGTTTTGCCACGACGTGGCGTAAATATTATCACCGTGGTGTAAACATTATCAATGCAAATATTTCCTCCGCGGTGAAAAAAATTGCATCGCGGTTTAAAAGTCATCACCGCTGTAAAAATAGTTTATTGAAGATTTTGAATTTTCTTGGGTTTTTTCGATATTGTATGGAAATATGTGGGAAGTCCCGTTTTACAATGAATCATTTTGAATTGCAAATATCACCAGGAAATATCCAAAACTATAAACTGATTCGATGAATCCTCACGGGCAAGGAATACCCAAAGTTGGTACGAATCCATGACCTGCAACTGAGGAAATCGCACAGACAAAAAAGTTTACAGACGGATAGACGGACGGACGGACAGACGGATAGACAGAATTCGCGATCGCATTCAAGCACATCACATAGCCTATATAAGTGAAGTGAGCCTGTGAAATGGATCATGCGCTGTGCGGAGGTTTATCGCATTGCAGGGCCTCGTCTATTGACGGGCGTATAAAAGGCACATTTCATAACAAAATCGCAAGAAAATGTAGAACGAATCGATAAATTGGAAAATTCTAAGATCAAGGGAACAAATAAAATTTCCAATGGGTCACCATAGAGCCGCTCTATAATACTGTGGGCGCATGGCTTGTACATACATGTGGGGGTTCTTGCCAATGAAAACAATGGATTGTAAATATATGTGTTCACATGTACCTTTGACAATCGATCAACAGGTGAAAGTGTCATGACGCGGCATATTTTTATTCACTAACCTAAGCCTATGACCATGTAAAATATTGTAGACAAAATGTGATACCCTTTCACATTGTCAAAGATACTAAAGGTAACGGAAATAAGGTTCTTAGCGAATAATAATAATAATAATAATAATAACATTAATATTTTTTTTGAATTATACTTCGAGAAAAGACAGCATCAAAAACCATGAGGAAACCATGTGTTCACCTTGCTTATTTTTGAATAATTCGGGATTGTCTATTCATCTTTAAAGGTTTAGATATGATTTCCACAGAAATGGAAAAGCCCCATCTTCGCTAAGAATTTAGAATATCATTTTCGCCATCAGAAGATCTAATAAAATCGGGAGAGGGTTCACCATTTTTTGTTTTCAGAACAGAAGGCTGCCAACATGCTCAACCATCATCAGTAGTATAGAAATAGTAAATGGTTCCCTTGTTGAGGAGATTTTGCAGTGTCTTGTATTGGTGCTCTCGGCATGCAGACTAAGACTGGGGTGGTTTGATCGGAAGTAACCTTTGGCATTTTGGGGGAGCGCAGGTTTTTTTTTGAGTCATCTATGCGCTAACAACCTGCATGCATGGTGTCGTTTTGAAGCTCCTGGCATGTAGACTACGATTAGGGTAGTTTTGACTGGAAGTGATGTCTTGCATAGTCAAGGAGTAATAACTGCAGATGACAGTTTAGGGGTGCATATAGGCGTGTTTGAATGATTCATGAACAATCTTGGGTCCAAATATGGCGTGCAAAGTGTCATATTGCAGTGTAGCCTACGACCGGGGAGATGAAGTCATGATACACATGCACACTGTGAGTAGTAGAGAAAGATGGCATTTGCGTTTTGCGGGCATGCCTACTTCTAAACACCTATAGCCCTTTCAAGAAAGTGTCTGATTTCCCCCTGAATAACTGGCGCTCTTTAAGGTTAGAGGTATTAAAAGCTGCTTCCGGGAAGTAGTCGTCTCGATTTCACTTTTATCAAAGGCACCCGAAATTATTGTGAATAATGTATGTGTAAACTATTCCTGAATATTTATTTGAAAAAACTGTTCTGCTTATATTTTCTAGAAAAATAGAATATTCAATTTCTGAAATTAACTGCGAGTGCCTTTGGTACTTACCGGAAGCTCTCTGCACCAATACGCCCCTGGTGGGACAAGGGCGATAACCCCCTTTCCGAATTGGGATATACACGGACCCTGGTGTCATACGTGGTCTGAATGGGTCGTGGCGCATGTGTCATATGAATCATTCGTGGTGTAGACTACGACCATTCTCAACCGAGAGTCATGCCTTCGTGATAGTGAGATCACGACTCTCACGTAAGTGAGAGCCGTGGCATTATTTTAACAGCGAGGCTCCCTCTTGCATCATAACTCCATAACTGTTACCAATGTAGGCAACTTGATCTTATATACTCAAGACGATATTAGTGGGGTTTTAACATAATTAACAGCGACTGTGTTAATTAGTTGTGTAAATTATTGGAATCAGTTGATGGACCTTACTAAGAATAATATTAGCATTATCATTTTATATCCTTAAACCGATTAATGAGCAATTTGACAGGTCAATTTGTATTCCTTGGCCCCCGAAAATAAATAATAAAAATATAAAACACACAAAAAAACCCAGGTTACTTGATCAGTGCGCCTGCACAAGAATTTGGTATGAATTTGATCTAGGGATCGGCCATAAGGAGCAAAACGGACCTCCGGCCCATTTAATATGCCCCGCTGCGTCCATTTTGCCCAGGATAGCGTATTTTCAACTTTTGGGTAAGACATGAAAAAATGGAAAGTTTCAGTATATATATATATACCAATGAAGAGAAATATTTACCATACCTTATTGCTGATACCAGGACCTGATTTTGACTCGAGACCGAAATGTAACAAGCAGCCAGAGGATGCTAGGTCCCCCACCAAAATGGCAGCAATATTTATAAGCGCTGTCGGTTTCTGAAGATATTCATGAGGATGGCAACAGCTACTTCACAGGCGTAAGAAGCAGAGGGGTCTTTCCACCTTCCCAGGTTTTGAAATCAACTCCGAATGGCTGACTGAATGTTGATTGCTACTGTAATATATTTTCTTTACCATGTAGCATGAAAATTATGTAACCGAAATGCAACCCCAAGCGACAACTCATGGCATATTATCTGCAAACTAAATTTGACAAGAATATGAAGGCATCCTCAACCTATTGCCCAGAAACCAAATTTAGACTTTGCCACAAGGAGTCACCACCTGTAGGTGCAAGCAGGCAAAACACAATCCCAAATGACATCTCATGTCATGGTATCGGCATATGAACTTTGAGACTCTGAAGAGGGGTCCTCAAGTTATTGCCGGTACTAGATGCCCACCGGTGTTCATGTTATTTGGGGCAGGTCACATATGAATACAAAATTTGAGAATAATCTGATGAGCAGTTGCCAAATTATTGCCCGGAAACAAATTTTTCCACCAGGAGACGCCACCTGTAGGCAGAAGCGGGAAAAATACAATCCCAAGGAACATGGTATCGTGGGGACATCTGCATACCAAATTTGAGAAGAATCCGATGAGGGTCCTCAAGTTATTGCCCAGAAACCAAATTTAGATTTTGACACCAGGTGACGCCACCTCTAGGCGCAAGTCAGTGAAATGCATTGTCAAGCGACATCTTATGTCACGGTACATTCATACAAAATTTGAGAAGAATCCGATGGTCAGTTCTCAAGTTATTACCCGGAAACGAATTTGTGATGTTACCACCAGGTGGCGCCACCTGTGAGTGCAAGTGAGCGAAAGGCAATCCCAAGCAACAGCTCCTGGCATGGTAAATGCATGCCAAATTTGAAAAGAATCCGATGAGCCGCAACGTTTCTCATGTTACCCAGAAAGGTACATATGTAGGATATTTCAAAGAAATTCGACCAAGTGTTTCTAAGTTATCACTTGCAGCATGGAATAATGGAATGAACTCTAGTGGCGCCACCTCCGGGTGGATTTTGCTGAAACGCATCACCAACGGTGTTTTGTCGCAGGGAATGAGTTTACCAAATTTCGAAGAAATCCGACAAATTGTTCGAAAGTTATCGCTCGCGAAGGATTTGAACAAACACATGAACGGACATGCATTAAAGATTGGAACAAGACCCAGTGGCGCCACCTACAGGCGGATCTTGCTGAAACGTAATACCAGCGACGTCTTGTCGCAAAGAATGCAGATGCCAAATTTCGGAGGAATCCGGCAAAGCATTTAGGAGTTATCGCTTACGCAGTATTTGCACGGACATGCACTAAATATTGGAACAAGACCCAGTGGCGCCACCTACAGGCGGATCTTGCTGAAACGTAATACCAACAGACGACTTGTCGCAAAGAATGCAGATGCCAAATTTCGGAGGAATCCGACAAAGCATTTAGGAGTTATCGCTTACGAAGTATTTGCACGGACATGCACTGACATGCACTAAAGATTGGAACAATACCCAGTGGCGCCACCTAGAGGCGGATCTTGCTGAAACGTAATACCAAGAGACGTCTTGTCGCAAAGAATGCAGATGCCAAATTTCGGAGGAATCCGACAAAGCATTTAGAAGTTATTGCTTACGAAGTATTTGCACGGACATGTCCGTCACATAGAAGCAAGACCCCAGTGGCGCCACCTACAGGCGGATCTTGCTGAAACATAATACCAAGAGACGTCTTTTCGCAAAGAATGCAGATGAAAAATTTCGGAGGAATCCGACAAAGCATTTAGAAGTTATTGCTTACGAAGTATTTGCACGGACATGTCCGTGCATGCACGGACACATAGAAGCAAGAACCATTTTAAAGTCCCCGGCCGCGTTGCGGCGGGGGACAAAAAGTGCAAACTTCACGGGGGCATCAACGCATTAAATAGGCCTACCTGTGATGAAATACAACCCGACCTTCAAACAAATTTTTGACATTTGAATAAAACTTCAAGCTGTATATGACCGACTTTTGACCAAGATGTGAAGGTAGAAAAGTGGAGGGGCTAAACGATATATAGGTCATAAACAATATACAAATTGACCCTAGACACAATGCAAAACATTCCATATTGTATAAATCCACAAACCCGTTTTACAAATTAAACTGTATTCGTTTCGATATATGAAATGGCCCAACATCTTCGACAATGATAGGGTTCATTTTACTGAGAGACCTAACAATCTGAACAGGAACATATCCAAGTGGTCCTATTATTGAGATGCGAATAACTGTTTGGCTTATTTGAAATGATTTGTAAGATGTGTCTTCGTCCTCCGGGTAATCATATGACGTCACTTGAAGAGGAGGCGTTTCCAAATGACCAGGCTTGGTCTTGAGTGAAGTCTCGCAATGATAAGATCGGGCGTCCTGTTTGTTAAATCGCCACGTTCTTATAGACGATATGAGGAGGCCTGAAATGATGGTCCCGAGGAGACGATCTTAAAATATAAATGTTCTTAGATCTTGGATTTTCATTTTGACCTTTCAATATTTGGAAACAAGACAAAATAACCAGATTCGTTATAGAGCGGAAACTGGTGATCAAATTTAACATTGGATGACAACAGAAGACGCGAAATTATTGCAAGGCTTTTTATTAATTGAGACCTGGATTTCCTGCCAACTTTGTGGGTCTGAAAAAAAGGTCCCTTTTTCTCAACGTTTTGCCAAGCGTCCCATAATGCCCTGGCTAAGTTTACATACGAATGTTTTAGCCGTATGTAAAAAATAAGAATTGACAGTGCTCCAGCGAGGTTTTATATACATCGCCACAATAATGTTTTAGTATGTTATATCATGTAGTTATTTGTATTGTCACTGTGTTTGTATGTTCATGCCATTAGTCCCTCTGGGGCACAAATGTGCAATAAAGTATTTGATTTGATTTGTATTCTGAACAGGCATTACATCTCTCTCCGTGTACAGAAATGTTCAAGTCGTTTAATTTTGATTGCGTTTGGTAATGATTTATTCAACACCATTTTATCATTGTAAAATCTGACAAGAGGAACAGATAAATAGGAAAACCCGAATGCAAATACATTGATGGGTTCAGGGTTCTTTCAATACTAACGCGGGATTGCATAGAATGAAATGAAGATTATCTTCCATCTGTTGGCGGTAAATAATGTCAATTGTGAGTTCTAATTCGAGCTAACCATAGTCGATAGGGACATTCGTGATTTTTTTAGTTTCCTTGCTTTTCTTAGTATTTTCCACGAAATCAACTGAATTTTCTTCATTTTTTGTGGTTATTTGTTTTGCCACTATGCGGCGTAAATATTATCACCGTGGTATAAACATTTTCACTTCAATGCAAATATTTCCTCCGCGGTGAAAAAAATTGCACCGCGGTGTAAAAGTCATCACCGCTGTAAAAATAGTTTATTGACGATTTTGAATTTTCTTGCGTTTTTCCGATATTGTATGGAAATATGTGGAAAGTCGCGATTTCCAATAAATCTTTTTGAATTGCAAATATCACCAGGAAATATCCAAAACTATAAACTGATTTGATGAATCTTCATTGGTAAGGTATACCCAAAGTTGGTATGAATCCATGACATGGAACTGAAGAAATCGCACAGACAAAAAAGTTTACAGACGGACGGACAGAATTCGTTATCGCATTAAACCACCTTACTGAGGTAAGTGGAGTGAGCCTGTGAAATGTATCATGCGCTGTGTGAGACATCGTCTATCGACGGGCGTATAAAAAGCTACATTTCAAAACAAAATCGCAAGAAAACGAAGAACGAATCGCAAAAATGGAGAAAATTGAAAACCAAACAATTTGATTTCGTGGAAAATTCTAAGAAGATCAAGGGAACAAATAAAATCACCAGTGTCCCCCATGGGTCACCGTAGAGCCGCTCTATAATACTGTGGGCGCATGACAATGGATTGTAAATATATGTGTTCACATGTACCTTTGACAATCGATCAACAGGTGAAAGTGTCATGACGCGGCATATTTTTATTCACTAACCTTGATAAGCCTATGACCCTGTAAAATGTTGTAGACTAAAGATACCCTTTCACATTGTCGAAGATACTATAGGTGACGGAAATAAGGTTCTTAGCGAATAATACCAAAAAAAAAACAAATAAAAAATTATTATTATACTTCGAGAAAAGACAGCATCAAAATCCATGAGGAAACCATGTGTCCACCTTGCTTATTTTTTTAATAATTCGGGATTGTGTATTCATCTTTAATGATTTAGATATAAATTCCACGGAAAAGGCCTGTAATATCATGGAAAAGTCCCATCTTCGCTAAGAATTTAAAATATCATTTTCGTCATAGATTTCTAATGCAATATTGATCAGAAGATCTAACAAAATCGGGAGAGTGTTCACCATTTTTTGTTTTCGGGACAGAAGGCTGCCTACGTGGTCAACCATCACCAGTAGTATAGAAAAAGTAAATTGTCCCCTTGTTGAGGAGATTTTGCAGTGTCTTGTATTGGTGCTCTCGGCATGCAGACTACGACTGGGGTGGTTTGACCGGAACTGACTTTTGGCATTTTGGGGGAGCGCAGGAGGAGGAGGGAATTTGGCTTAATGTCACACTCAAATTTGTTTCACTCATATGGTGACAGTCAGTTTGGTTGGTGGAGGAAGCCAGAGTACCCGGAGAGAACCACCGCCCTTTCGACAAGTAACTGACAAACTTTCACACATGGACCAGCTGGGCTCGAACCCGTGTCGGTTCAGCGGTGTGAGGCTAACGGTCACCAACGAAGCGCCTTAGACCACTCGGCCACCGAGGGCCCACGCGCAGGAGGGTGTTTGAGTCATCTATGCGTTAACCTGGGTCCAAATGGCGTCATGGTGTCGTTTTGAAGCTCCTAGCATGTAGACAACGATTAGGGTAGTTTAGACTGGAAGTGACGTCTTGCATAGTCAAGGAGTAGTAATTTCAGATGACAGTTTAGGGGTGCACATAGGCGTGTTTGAATGATTTATGGACCATTTTGGGTTCAAATAGGCGTGCAAAGTGTCATATTGAAGTGTAGCCCACGACCGGGGTGATGAAGTCATGACACACATGCACACTCTGTGAGTAGTAGAGAAAGATGGCATTTGCGCTTTGCGGACATGCCTACTTCCAAACACCTATAGCCCTTTAAAGAAAGTGTCTGATCTCCCCCTGAATAACTGCCGCTCTTTAAGATTAGAGGTATTAAAAGCTGCTTCCGGCAAGTAGTCGTCTCGATTTCACTTTTATCAAAGGCATCCGAAATTATTGTGAATAATGTATTTGTAAACTATTCCTGAATATTCATTTGAAAAAAAACCTATTCTGCTTATATTTTCTACATGAACTGATAGATCGTGTATATATGAATATTAGAAAGATAATTTTGTAGAAAAATAGGATATTCAATTTCTGAAATTAACTGTGATTGCCTTTGGTACTTACCGGAAGCTCTCTGCACCAATACGCCCCTGGTGGAACAAGGGCGATAAAACCCTTTCCGAATTGGGATATACACGGACCCTGGTGTCATACGTGGTCTGAATGGGTCGTGCATGTGTCATATTATGAAATTTGCTGTCTTCAAGACGACAAGGCTTGTGCGCGTGATCTTAAGATGTTTTAACGCGAAGTCGTCTCAGACTCAGGTGATGTAAAACCTGTACAATAATAGATTCCAAGGTCCGGCTACTGAGATTTCTCGAAGACTTGACAGCCTCTTTAAATGAGACAGGATACAACAAAAACGAAGTTCATATCTGTTGAATATTAAGCCGATTTATTGCAAATTCATTCCACCTAACTCAGGAATGATCGGCAGCATCTGGCAGGCAGACTAGCACAACTTCATTAACATCAGACCATTTTGTAAACAGTCATTTTCAGAACTGGAGATAGTAACATCTATCATTGGAGACATGATAGCCTCTGTTGAGACCTGATGGTACTGGCCTCTGTGAGACCTGATGGTTTTGGCCTGTCTGTATGTGCCGCTCATTCCATTATATACAATGCTATACGTTACAATGTCAAGTTAACCCAACATAAATGTCCTTATAAATTCGGTGCAATTATGACAGGCAGATCACGAATCTGTCGCATTACATAAATTCAGTCGTCAAAACCAAGGTTAATTCATTACCCTTACACAAGCAGTTTCTATGTTATCCTGTATAAATTTGAAACTACATAACTGTTTCTCACAAATAGTTGTGTTTACAATAACCGACCTAAAGGGGCATCAAAAAGTATTTCGGAAATAGTTTTGTCAAAACACATCACAATATCAAGGTTGCATGCACGCAGATTTATATAAAATTGGTAAATGAAAAGTCGAAATTTATGCATTTATATGATGGCCAAGAATCGACATTTCACAATATGGAAGCATTCGTAGTGTAGAGTACGACCATTCTCAACCGAGAGTCATGCCTTCGTGATAGTGAGATCACGACTCTCACGTAAGTGGGAGCCGTGTCATTATTTTGACGGCGAGGCTACTTCTTGCATCATAACTCTCAGGAACTTTTCCCGTCTTTATTAAAAGTCAACATTCAATATAAAATCTGAAACACTTGAACGGTGCAGTTATGTTACCAATGTAGGCAACTTGATCTTATATACTCATGACGATAAAGCGTGGTCTTATTAGTGGGGTTTTAACACAACTAACAGCGACTGTGTTAATTAGTTGTGTTAATTTTTGGAATCAGTTGATGAACCTTACTAAATATAACAACAATGGAGGGGGTTGACCAAAAATCTATTCATCTCAACCCAGAATTTAAAATAACTGCGAGCTGTTTCGTCGTTCGTTAATCGTTTCATTAATAGACGGCAGCTGAACGTTTCAACAAGGGAGACAACTCATATTGCTTCGTTTCACAGTTGATTGTGAAGAAATAGTTCACAGTTTCTCGCGTTTTTACACACAGTTATCACTCAGTATATGTCCTATACGTCGGGTAGTTCAGTACCTTTACCGAGTGACCAATCTGTGCAGCTAAGCGCCGTCATTTGATGGAAACAGTTAATGGTGACTGGCCGGAAGATCATACACATAAATCAAACGCCTACTCATCCCACAAAATTTGGGGGGATGGCTACCACTTACCCGAGTAGCCAAGTTGACATGGCTTCGTACGTTCCTACTACGCCATGAGTCCTCTCATTGAACTTACATGTACACTCCGGGATCACACGGCTCCAGGAGTCGTTCGGCTCTATCCGGCAATAAATCAACCCCTCCCAACTCTCTGTCTATTGTTTTTATCGAGTTCGGCAATCAGTTTGATTGTCGTGAAGAGCTCGTCCGTCTGCAATCAATCTTCAAACATCAACGGTCGTTTGAATTCCTTGTCTCGGCCGCCATGTTGTTAGCGTGCCGATCACGTGACTCGTATGAATAACATGGCGGCAGAGACAAGGAATTCAAACGACCGTTGATGTTTGAAGATTGATTGCAGACAGACGAGCTCTTCACGACAATCAAACTGATTGCCGAACTCGATAAAAACAATAGACAGAGAGTTGGGAGGGGTTGATTTATTGCCGGATAGAGCCGAACGACTCCTGGAGCCGTGTGATCCCGGAGTGTACATGTAAGTTCAATGAGAGGACTCATGGCGTAGTAGGAACGTACGAAGCCATGTCAACTTGGCTATTACCCGAGGGGCTCTTCTCGTAGTAGGGAGTCTCGCGGCACTAAAATGGACTACGACTGGATGGTGTCATGATGCGCATGCGCACGTGGGGAGTAGTAGAGAAAGCGCAGAGTTGCTCGGGTGCGCACTTGAGACATGCCTATACACTAGCCCATACTGATGCAAGGAGTGTATATCCACAGAAAAAATTTGAGAGAAAAGATGTCATCTGTGATGCCATCCTTAGCAGAGAAAGCAGCGAGTCGCTCGAGTACGCACTCGGCGCCTACCTACACCCTATACACTAGTCCATAGGGGTAACTAGTGGGGGGTAGGGTGGGTAGGACATGATGGGTCTATCTATCGTTCCCCTAGCTGTAGGATACTCGGTACAGGGCGTCTATAGATCTTGTAATTCACTGAATAAAAAGATGAGATCTCACCTGATAACCTATCTTGTGTGTTTCTTTAACTCCTGTCTCGCCCTTGGATCAAATTGAGTCTGGTGGTGCTGGTGGAAGTCGTGGTGGTGGTATAACGCAGTGACACCCTACCGCTGGGGTGTAAGTTGCCCTACACACACAAACACACACGCCTATACCTAGCCCCGAATGTCTTCACGCCATAACGCAGTCAGATGCAATGAAAGAAAGCGATATGAACAACAACAATAAGCATATTGTACATTTTATTATCCCCTTCATCACATCACGCCCAAGCTGGGGGAGCCGCTTGGGTGTGTTTAAAATTAAGGTGTGCTAATCGCCCTTTGAGAAACTGCCCTTGTGTTGCGTCAATCTTCGGCCATGTTCGTTCTTGGCCGTATTCAACGACAATCTGTTCGCTCTGGTCTATCCATATGCGTTTTGAACAGTCCAGGATACTGTAACGGCGACATATCCTGGAACAGCTGCTTTCGTATTT
Organism: Hanleya hanleyi; assembly: GCA_036873755.1. Taxonomy (NCBI): domain Eukaryota; kingdom Metazoa; phylum Mollusca; class Polyplacophora; order Lepidopleurida; family Hanleyidae; genus Hanleya; species Hanleya hanleyi. Next base: position 61,944 of record JAVTVY010018713.1, on the reverse strand, counting down.
TGATCGCATTTTTCAGAGGGGTAAGTAGCGGTATGTAGATCTCTGAGATAAACGTAGATCGTGTAGTGGAGTCATAGATCACATGACTGTGACGTCTTCAGTAGTAGAGGGAACAGCGGTTTGGGTCGATGTGTGTGTGTTGTGACTGGGGTTGTAAAGCGGATATAATGTGGAACATACTGGACCCAATGTGGGGGAATTCTATTTAAAGCTTGTTGTACAATGTCATAAAGTACCCTGACCATAGCGTGACTTTGAAGTCCTGGTGCACATGTGCACTCGTGAGTAGTAGGAAAAGCGCACATATGGACAAATGCGCACTTGGATGGATGAAAGGTACATCCCCATAGGGGTACTTAGTGGTATACGGCACTTGGAGATGAATGTAGACTCTGGAGTGTACCGAGTGAAAACAGGTCGAGTGACTGTGACGTTATCAGTAATAAAAAAAGCGCAATTACGATCGGATTAGGTGCGCACGTGGGACTACGCCGCTACCTAATCCCTATTCACTATTAATCCACAAGAGTGGGCATGTCGACCTTGGGTGCAGGGTCTTAAGCACTCGGAATGTAGACTAGGATTGGTTTTGTTACGACCAGAAATGGTATGATGATGCTATCATATTGAATAACTCGATGGGTAGAGTCGCGGTAGCGTGGTGATTTTGTCGGGTCACATCATGGTGCGCATGCGCATTCGGGAGGAGTATAGAACGTGGATTTTGTTGTGAAGGTTTGTGTTCATTTGTTTTCTGGAGCAAAGATTAAGGTATGTGGATTCTATAGTTCAGGCCAACGCTGTAGAGTACCACTGAGACATATCCTGGCAGGTGGTTGAATTTAGCTGTTGACGTCATGGTGCACATGCGCACTCGGTAGGAAGGCTTGTGGTGGTAGTTATGGGCGAGCTGTGAGCCATATTTGCTCCCAATGGGCCGTGTTTGATACTATATTGAATAGGTTAGGCAGGGTCAAACTGTTGTGGTTTATACCGGATGCGCTTGGTCGGGTATTGAAGCTCCCCAGCTCCCCTGGTGTATACTACGACTGGTATGTTATTTACCGGAAGTGATTCGCATGCGCAGTCGAAGACTATCGGGGTACACAGGGGTGAGTTTGGGCGATCCAAATCCAGCTCGCAGTGTCCTTTTGAAGCTCTAATGGTGTAGACTACAACACGAGTGATGTTCACGGTATGACGTCGCCCGTGACGTCCTCCGTGGTAGAGAAATCGCAAATACGCTCGAGTGCGCACTTGGGATATGCCTAAATATATACGCGTTTACACTAGCCCGTAGGAGCGAGTAGTGTCCTGTCGTCATTGGAGATGCCTGTAGATCCTGGAGTTTATCTACAAAAGACAGGTCATGCGACTTTGACGTCAGTTGTGGAATCATGATTCGCAGACAAACCGCATTTCTGCATGCGCACTAGGGAATATTCGCCCAGACACCCTATACACTAGCTCATAAGGTTAACTAGTGGTATTGGCATACGTCAATGCTCATATGGTGTTCTTGGTATGATGGGTCCATCTACCCTGGTAGAGTTACCTCCCCTGTAGATAGCAGTGTGCAGAGCGTTGTATTTATTCATACCAGTTTGAAATGGTCTAGCCGGTTCAAGCCAGTCTCATTGAGTATAACACACCCCATTTGGTAGGAAATCATAGCTGGCGATCTATTGTGAACGTCGACTGTAATCATCGTTCGGCGGAAATTTTCATTTTTACACAAACAGGAACCGACGCGCACTGTTGTACATTTGTCTAGGTTTGGTCATGATGACCAGCTTTGTCAGGATGGCAGAGGAGTCTAATGCGCCAGTCCTAAGTGCTGGCCTGTTGTGCAGGCGTGGGTTCGAATCTCATGATATTCGGAAGTAGCAGAGAAAGGGCATTTTTGGTGTGATTTGTGGTGATGTGGTGATCACCGTCGTCTGTGGACAGGTGTTTGACGCTTCGTATACCAAACGCACTCCCAATACACTACACTGACGCTGTGTGTTATCTACATTGGTGTTCTCCAAGACCACAATGGTGCTCTGTAACACCACATAGACGCTATAATACAAGCGTCCAATCCGTCATTCAATATTCAGCCGTCGTGCATTAAAGAATTTCCACGTCCATAATCCAAAGACCTATTCCATATACAGCATTATAGCGTTAAATTAAAAAAGAAGAAAATACAATATATATGACACTGGATTGGTGCTCTATAACATCACCCTGGCTCTCTATATCATTGGATTGTTGCTTGGTAACACTACATTGACGTTCTGTGCACTGTATTAACGCTATATAAAACTCGATTTACGCTCGATGAGACAATATTGAGGCTCTGTAACAGTATATTGACGCTGTATAGTTTACTGTTTCTGTGGGTAAGGACGTACACCTATGTGTGAATGTTGTGTGAAGGAGTATCAGGATCCGCTCGGCTATGCGTGTACACGGACAGTACTGTCCTGGGTGAGTGAAGTATAAATGAGGACTACAAGTATGTGTGACTGAGTCCTTTGTGAATATGTACGGCTATATGTAAGTAAGTTAAGTGACGCAATTTCAACACGTTCTTGCTCAAAATACACAGCTGAGATGAGGTGATACATGACCTTTGATGAAAGGAAGTCATCGCGCGGATAGCTCACAAGAAGCAGGGTACATCAGGCTGCGGGCTGTACCTCCAGCGAGTGCGTATGCGCATGGTGACGCCACGTCGGGTGATGACGTCACTTCCGGCGATGACCTCCTTCCGTCAAAGTTCGAGGGTTAATGTCAAGGTTATTGAACATTTACGTCATCCCATATATCTATACATTTTCAGCAAAAAACGTGGTTTATAACAGCTTTAATTTCAGCTGATCAGCGATACAGCTGATGACTAGCCGGCATCACTGAAAACTGTTGATTGCTTCTCTCTTGCAGAAAACAAGTTTACATGTTTATGTATACTATCGTTGTATATTTTTTGGTGCTGATGATGAATTTGGTCTTTGGATTATAGACGCAGAATTTTTTTAATGGACGACGGCTGAAAATTGAGATTGTAATTGGAATTGCGTCACGTACCTTACTCGCACATAGCCGTACATATTCTCTCAGGACTAAGTCACAAATAACTGTGCAATCCACACTCACACCTTACTTTCCCAGTCCTGTCCGTATTTAAGAGCGAGCGGATCCTAATACTCTTCCAGACAACAGTCACACATAGGTGTACGTCCATATGCACACATAGCTTAGGGACCTTTCACACACATAGCTGTACATACCCTGTGTGAAACTACACACAGATAGTGGTACATCCCTTCCTAGCACATCAGTCGGCCTACCCACATTCAGCATACTTAGCTGTACAGACCTTACTCACGCTGGCTTCACAGACATAACCCATAGATAGCTGTACTGACCTTATTCGCGCGTAGCTGCCATATCTACTTGTACAAACTTTACTCACTTTAGCTGCATATACCTTACTTTCGCATAGCTGTAGGAACCTTACTCGCACATAGCTGTAGACATTATTCAAACATAGCTGTGTAGATGTTACGCACACATAATCACACAAACCATGCTCTCGTATATCCGTATTGACCTGTTATATAGCAGCATTAGTGTTACAGAGCACCATTGTAGTGTAATAGAGTGACAATAAGGTTTTCTAGCGAGTCAATGCTGTTATTATAAATATGCCGTTGTTTGCTGTTACAGAGCGCCAATGATTTAATAGAGCGTAAATCGAGCTTTATATAGTGGCAATACAGTACACAGAATGTCAATGCAGTGGTACTAATCAAAATTCCAGTATTATAGGTCGTCAGTGTGATGTTATAGGGTGCTAATCCAGTGTTATAGAGTGTCATTGTTATGCTTTATATCGTCTGTGCTGTATTACAGGGCAGCAATGTGAGCTTAGAAGACATAAGAAAAAAACACACTCTAGTTTGACTCTACCCAATAAGCGCTTCATTAAACTACCAATTACGACCCATTGGGAGCACGTAATGCACACAACTCTCCCAAAACTCCAGCCACAATCCTTCCTACCTGGTGCGCATGCACACCATGACGTCACCGGCTAAAATCTATCAACGGCTCTGAAACCCATCCAGTCGTACTCTGCAGCGTAAGCCCAAGCGATAGAATCCACAAACCATACTTTTTCCGTTGACTCGTAATTACTCTGACCTCCGGCCCCAGCGGTCAGTCACAGCAAACCAGTCACAATGGACCTAAATCCTGATTGCGTTTTATCCGTAATACACTGAAATGCGATGAAATGTGCATCTATTCATCTACGTGGTAGGTGTCCATGATCCTGAAATATGACATCGCTTATATAAAACGACATTCATTTGTCAACGCACAGTACAGGTGTCGCAATGTGTGAAGTCCTGTATGTAATCCGACGCAGCAAATTAAAAGCTTTCAAGACCGACTGTTAGTTCAGGAATCTGGCGTTGGCAATTAAGTTGATGTCGTGTTACCCGAGGGAGGTGGCAGGGTAATTCAGTTGTATTATGATCTCCATCTGCCATTTAATTGTCATATATGTACATTGCATCATGGGATAGAAGAGGGATAAAACGTCATAAGGTTTCAGGACTATACTAGAAAATCTGCACTTTCCCTACTACTCATTACTTGGGATTAGTTATGGTTAGAAAACCATGTTTTCTGGTCTACAAATAATCCAGTTGAATCACTTTCCCCAGTCCTTGTGTGGTAATTTTATATGAGAATATGGTTCTGGGCGATTGATCAATCCGAAGCTATGTATATGCCAGCACAGCCAAATGAGTGAGTCACACTGAATTTCCTGTTCAACTTTAGCCTCATTCCAGCGAGCCAAAAGTCCAGTGGTTTTAATGGTGAATTTTACGATACCTTATTTATTTGACCTGTTATCACACCTCGTTCGAAGTAAATGCATTTAAACGTTGTATTGGTGTAACACAGGACTTAGAATTTCCCTTCAGTTTGTTTGAACCTCTGGATTTGATATGACCAATTCTGTTATAGTACAAAGCAAATTTGTTGGCAAACAGTGGCACAGTGACCGCCATTACCAGCACTCCACTTACAGCACAGAGCGATCCCAGGAGTTTACCCAGGGTTGACTTCGGTACCACGTCACCATATCCTACCGTTGTCATGGTAACGATAGACCACCAAAATGCACCTGGGATGCTCTCAATATTATTCGGTCGTTCAAAGATATACAGGAAACTGGAGAAAACCAACATTCCAATTAACAGAAACAGAACCAGGAGCCAAATCTCGCGGATTCCCGCCTTCACAGACAGCAGGAACACGTGGAGGCCCTTCGACTGTCCAATCAGACGAAAAATTCTGAATACCCGGATGCAGCCAATTGCAGTAGTGTAGTCTGTGTAGGACTCGATGTATTGCAGCTTTGGGAAAACTGCAACCAGCACTACCCGACAGTGGAAGGCGATAACAGCTACAATATCCACGATATTCAGAATTGATGCGAAAAATCTGAATTTGTTCTGAGAGACAGCGAATCTGAGAAAAATATCTGCGCTGAAGAAGGCGCCACAAACGATATATAAGTACATTAGTTGATTGTTTGGGGAGTATGTGCCACTCGGTAGTTTCTTCTTAAACGTAGAATTTGAAAATGATCCTTCCTCTGAACTCTCATCATTATAGAAATAATCTTCCAGTACATCGGAGTAATCATCGTAGTCCTCGGCGAAAGAGTAATCATCGTAGTCCTCGCCGAGATAGTTCCGCCAGTCTTCCCGCGAGAGATCTGACCGGAAGTAAGGCAAAGTCTCCGCACAGAGGACAAATGTGGACAACCCCACGAATGTCATTGCCAGCCAAAAGTATATCTACAAGATAAAATATTCATGATCATTCAAAATTTTTTTCCAAGATGGAGACATTCGCAACTTTTTTGTTGTTGCTGCTGATTGATTATTCTATTTTACTTATTTTTATATATATTTTAAAGAGGTATACATATATACATGAACACACTCAATAAACAAAGTAATATATTCACCTGTTTTATTCTTATGTATAGGCATGTTATTTCAGCTCACTGAATTTGCGCTTTTAAATCAAATCGTTTTAATTTTGTATATGCATGAGCAAATCTTTAAAAGCATTGCTTTTCTAAACTTAGATAGAAAATGTTACTTTTAATAAACCTGTGAGTCCGTGCCTAAATTCATATAAACTATACATAAATATACAAGGATCTCACATAACAATATATATACGCATACATACATAAGTACAATGTTTCGTCCAATAATTGCAGTCATCTTCAGGGATTGTGAAACACCCGGCCAGAAAACATTGTATTTTCGAATATATCCCAAATTCACTTGTTATCGTGGCAATAAGCCGCGTAGGCCTACTTGTGAAATCGATTGAATTAGAGAGCTGTTCCCGACTGGACTCGGTAGCTGAGTAGGTAGATGTGGAACGTATCCCCAAAGTGATGAGTTCTATTCTCAACCTGAGCCAGTTTTCTGACCGGGTTTTTCACAATGTAGGAATATAATTAAATTTATAATACATAAATTCATACAGTAAATTATCCAATATATATATGGACATAATATATATATTTTTCTATTTTTATTTTTACCAATATTTTTACCAGTAAACAGCTGCTCATTTCGTTTTTGCATGTTTGCGTTCGGACCAATCTTTATTTTTGTTATAGTTAATAATGTGCTTAAACAGCATTGGTTTTTATTAAAATCAAATAGTTTCAGTCTGAGGGTCAGTCATTCGCTACTGAAACATATTCGGCTTCTAATGAGATTACATTGAACATCATAAAAAAATATTCATTATTACTGACCTTTCCGAATACGCTATAATAGGGAGTTTCCAGGGATCTATGCAGAAAACTTCTCCAGCTTTCCCTTCCATCGCCAGGGGGCGTTGTCAATGTACCAGTTTGATACTGGTGTAGGATCTCGCGTTCATCCAAGAAGATTTCAAGTCGGAGTTTACAACAGCTTTGCAGTTCCTGGACATCGATACCCCAAAAGTCCATTTCTCTTTTGAACACGGCTGGGCACACGGACAACGGCATGTGGAGTTCGTTTAGAGTAAGGTAGTCCAGGGCAGCTTCGAAGCAGACGACATTGCGAGGGAAGTAATATTCTCCTGTACCTTTGCCGCCCGTCGTGAACTTGGATGCGGTTGATCTCTGGTTCTGCAAAGCGCGTTCAACTAACGCTTTAGGGACTTCAAACCTCCGTCCACTGATATTCACCTTCAACAGTTCGGCGTCCATTTTTAGCAGCAGGTTCTGTAGGCTGGCACAAATCTCCCTAAGTCTATTCTGTACCTGGAAATAGAAGTTGATCACGAATAGTGAATACACCTCGAAGTATTACACATTTCTGGAGAAATCGATATTTTCGGCATGTTTATATTGATTTGCCATATTATTTTTACCGTCACCTGAGATATGAAGGTTATACCGACTATAGAAGTAAACGTATTTCCAGTATCGATTCTTACCTCGGATGACTGCAAGTAGGCCTATTTTCGGTTGGGTTCACAGATAATCAGACTGAATCGGGGTCTTGTGTCTAAACAGCGCCTTTATGGGATGAATATATTCTTGGGTACCCAAACGCACAGAATGGATTCCAGTTCAATGCTCATTCACGTGACTTATCAAAGGATATGTAAACGTATGCGTAAGAAAAACTTCTTTGTGTGTGAGGGTAATAAAACCATTTTTTTTCACTCCAAACCTTCGAAATTATATTTTTCTTGAAGTTTACTAATATTGAACTATCAGCCTCTCAAGAATTACGATGGTCAATTCACATAAAGTTTGAAATATGATTGATCAAAATGTGCTCCCTACACTGTTAGAACAAAATTGCCGAAGCGACCAAGAAAAATGTGGTCGCCTGCTGTTGCTCAGCGTTAAAGCAGATGGCCTTTCTACAAATATATGGTAAACAAAAATGAGATATCAAATGATACATTTACATACATAACACTCGGATTGACATCATTATATTTATTACAGTACTTACATAAAGTATTATTATTCGACCACACTTTTCCTGGCCGGATAGAATATATATTGAATGAACGGAGTTCGACCAGATAATACTTGGTCGAACTGTACCATACTTGGTCCATTTATGACCATGAATTTCCCACCAACTTTTTCTTGGTTGAATACCCCGCGACCAACGTTTACATGGTCGGAGCTACCACATATTTCTAACAGTGTGGTCGATTTTGGTAAGGGAGGATTTTCTCTTGTAATAAAAATATGACACTATCAAACCTCTTGATATACTATATGCAAATATAATTTTAGTTTGAGGCGTCATATTTTTGCTACAATAAAAAAAAATTCTCTAAAAATTCCCTGATATTTTCAGTATGAAAAAAAATCTGATTTGGCTAGTTTTGGATTAAAAAAAGTCAGCTTTATGACCATCACACACAAAGGAATTGTTCCTATATTAACTTAACATATCCTTTCCACTACAGATATGACTGAAAAAAATGTTGAAAACGACGTTAAATCCTACTAACTCACTCCACTACAGAATGTGCTGTTAATTGACAGTCACTTTACGCCTATGGGATGTCTTCAGAACATATTCCAAAAATGTCCATGACACAGAATCGAAAGATTTTTCAAAGTCATTAAAAAAAAGGAGCATTAAGTCATATATCTGAATAAGACAATCAGCGATACGGATTTGATATGTTTGAAATATCATTGAAAATAGTTGAACGATTCTATCTTGCTTGTTCTTTGTTTTTTTTGTCGATAATTTGGTGCTGATGTTGTTATATGGAATAGGTCTTCTGATTATGAACGCAGAAAGTCTTTAATGGACAACGGCTGAATATTGAATGACGAACTAGACGCTTGTACTCAATTCAGTCGTGCGGAAATTCCATTTGCGATTGAGGATGAGGTTAGCTTATAGATCAAGTTCCACAACGATATAGGTCTCCAGTTCTTCAATAACTTGCGATGTTATCATGCTTGTCTTTGACTAATAAAAAGTTCACCTTTATTATATCCGGCGTTGACAGATCTTAAAACAAACCGTCCAATTTGTCTCAAAACGTTCGTAAAGACTTCTACATGAAACCCCTTGATGCCGGGACTTTTTTCGTTTTGTGTATGCTTCAATGTACGTGTCAGATGTGTCCAGGTAATTTTTCCCTCTAAAGTTTCCAATGCTAGTTCAGTTAATATATCGAATTCCAGTGAATTAAAGGTTCTCTCTTTATCGACCTTGCACAGCGTTACTGCTATATATACCTGCATATCGCTTCAATTCATAACATGGTTTCTGTTCGATCGTTTTGAGTTTACTATTAAAAAGGTTTTCTCCAATATTTAGTGTTAATTTAGTCATTAGTTTATTGGTATAATTTATCTTTTCAAGACATAGAAAGTTCTAAATCGCTTGATTTTTTCCGCTATTTTTAATGAAGCGTACCGGTATTTATTCTTTCACCTCTGAATCTTACTATGAATAAAGTCTCCAAAGTTCGTCGTTTATGTCCAGTTGTAATTTGAATTGTCTAAATTGAGTAAAGGGTCTGCATTATACATTTTGAGAGCACAGTCGTCCACCACTGATTTAACGTTACCTTTCACCATATTAATATAATCAATGTCCCGGAACAGCGAACAGTGAAATATCCATTATGTATTTGTAAATTTTCATTATGTCAAAACAGCGGAATGAACCGTTTTGTAGCCAGGTTTAATATATGGCATTTGTTATATTAAAAATATCTGGTGATGTTAGAAAGAAATCTAGTCGAGCTTGTTGCCAAACGTATTTTCGTCGTTAGGTATTCCTGCGATCATCTTTATGATTTATTCTCCAAGGATCAGTGTAAATGTAATTATTCGTTAGATCTAGGACAATTTGTCTAGCCTACGGATTGTGGACGTGTCCATTACTGGATCCAATACCAAGTTTCAGTCACCACAGATGGTGAACTTATGAATTCTGTATAATATATGTAATTGGTTAGGCAATGATCTTACCACAGAACCTCCCTATACATAGGCCTACAAGTATAAAATGAAATCGGATCATGATCATTTATCCGCCAAGAGCTGTAATGATGTTCATTTGTACAGTATATGGTGTTTTTTGTTTACGTATTAGCATGATATACAGATGCCAGATGCTTTACAGGAATACTGTTGCTGAGAGCCCATGTTTTGTCCTGTATTGGCAAAATATATTCTAAATTATTAGAAGAAAAACTACATTGTTATAACTTTAAATGTAACAGATATATCCTCCTGGCACAAATATTCAACTCGGCATTCGCAATATGGCTGACAGAGTATAAGTAGTATCTATGAACTGTCAAGGATTGGCTGATTCCAAAGAACGATGAGACTATCTGTGAAAATGAAATATTCAATAATCTGTTTACGAGATACACATACTGACACAAAAACTGCAAGTAATATTCGATCCGAATGTAGCTTAGTACCTGTCCCATCTGATCCAACTATCGTGGTCTCTTGATCTGTTTAACGAAAATTTCGATTATAAAATTGACAACGTCATGAAAGATCCTGGTGGAAATGACCAGATAATGAGATTAGCGGGTACATGGCACGCCTATCACTCTTGCAGACATGCATAATTGAAACATCGAGAGTCCCAGCTTGTTTAAGAAGGTGATTAAAATTATGTTACATCTAACTGTAACTCATTCCGTTCTTTATGAGTTACATGCAAAAGTCGGGACGAGTCGACGGCAAAAGCGTAGTAATTACGACTGCCTGGTGCGACTGTTACGATACTTAATTAATAATGCCTATTTCAGATGCAGTCAGCCGCAACAAAGGTCAGTTTGTGCGATACAAGACGATGGAATACAAAAAATGTTCAGTGCGACACTCTCATTATCAGTTCTAGCGATATGTCATCAGATGTACCTTTCATATTACTTTAAGATTTATTTACACACATGTAAAAAATATTACCGTCCAAAGTAAAGTTCAGCGTATTATGACATTGATCAAGAATATACCATGTACGATATGAGTCACTGTTGTACATACGATATATCTATGATTGTATATGGTTACAATTAAAACCAACATACACAGTGTTACAATCAAGCGTTGCAATTTCACAATCCTTAAATAATAGAGATTATTCTATTAAAACATAAATTTCGATTATTCATTAGCTGTTGTTTTATATTATACTCAACTCTTCCGTTAACCCAGTTGTTAAAAACAGTTATCTCAAATGGGTATAAGTAGTCAATGAGGGTTCTAGATATGTAAAAAATCGATTTGATTTTCAGATAAAATCATAGAAATCGAGTATAGTAACTTAATAATCCATTGTATTTATACATAGGAACTATGACTTATTAATCGTGTATGGTTACAGATGTAAAACCTTATTAGTCAATACGAGTTACAGCTAGGAGATCTCAGTAATCGATTAGACTTACATATGAGAGAGTTTAGTAATCGATATAGTTACAGATGGAAATCTCTGTAATGGATTATAGTTACAGATGAGAAACCTTCGTAACCAATGAGAGCTACAACTAGGAAACCGTAGTAATCGATTTTACTTACATATGAGAGACCTTATTAATCGATTATAGATGGAAACCTGAGCGATCGACTAAAGTTACATACGAACAATCTATATGTTCGATTATAGTTACTTCTGGATAATCTTAATTATTGATTTTAGTTACGGGTGGGAGATCTGAGTAATTGACTATTCTTGCAAATTGAAAATCTGAGTACTCGAGTATAGTTGAAAATATATGGAAAATATGTGCATCCATTAGGACACATGTGAAGCTTTAGGAATCGATTATAGTTACAGATGGGAACCTTTATAATCATAGTAGTATTGTATTTACAGATCAGAAACTGAGCAATGGGCTATACCTTCAGATGATAAATCTTTGCTTTCGATTATATTACAGATGAAATATAAGCGTCTAGTTCGTCTTTCAATATTCAGCCGTCGTCCATAAAAGAAGTTCCACGTCCATAATTCAAAGACCTAATACTTGATAATGTGATGTTTAGCACTGTAATAGCACTTGTTTTCATTGCACCATGTAAGCTTCCTGTCTGTGTCTTGTGTGCTTTCCTCAATGTTTCATGGTATGTATAATTATGTAGCGGAGCTCCGGCATGGTATTACATTTTAAGGTTGCGTTCTGCAAAGAAGTCTGGCAAGGAATTCGTATTGCAAACAAGAAGGTAGCTCTCGACCGCATTAATGGGTGATCAGTGAATCCTCAACATGATTTCAGGAGATTTCATAACGATGTTCGTTCAAAGATGGCTGGTGAAGAATTTGTATTCCAAGCACGTGGGTAGCTCTCGACCGAACTAATAAGTCATCAGTAAAGATTTCATGACATTTCATAACGATGTTGAGATGATCGATGCTCGTCGATCAACGCTCTATTATGCTAGACCGGTCATATCTTCTCTTAGTGTTTGACAGGGGCAAACTATATCAATTACCCCTGAATTTTTGCATGGAATATTAGTAAATAAAAAGAACTATTACAGCACGCCACCCTCCGCAAACTCTTGGGCATGACAGATCAAAAAGACAAGGACATCAATAATATTACAAGCCCTGAGCTTCTCCATGTACACGCAATTTAACACACGAGCTCTTGCCGGTGTCTTTATCAAGTGAACATAAAATAATTGGAAATTTATAATATACAAACGCCGAATGTATTGATAACTTTAAAAGTTCAATATAATTTGTTGTTGTTTGTATATTATATATTTCAAATTATTTTATTTTCCCTTTGTAAAACAGGAGATGTTTTTTTGAAGATTTGAGCTAATCTATAGCTTATTTTATTGCATTTCTTAATCATTACAGATTGGTAATGTTCGATAATAGAATTAGCAGCATGTAAGGCTGTGTTCTGTTTAGAGGGGCGTAACTTACTGACCAGCCTGCATGTACACACTGGATGCTGTATCTTTCTCCAGATTGACCGAACATTAGAGTTCAGGTTTCCTCTCAGTGCATGTTCTAATATGAACGATAACAATCTGTTTCCTCAAACAGGATTCAGTGTCGGGCTTGGAAGGTTTTAATTAGGAGTGAATTTAAGATTTTAATGCGGGATGTTTTAGCTCTCTATCGCAGTAGGTGTTGCTAGCCGAGGCACACATCTCTACGACTGAAGTATTGTACTATTTAAATATTCACAAACGCACGTGGGCTCTTGGGAATTTTGACTAGAATTTTCTGAAAACACCACTGCAAGTGAAAGCCATAGTTATGGCGCAATCAAGTCCCACAGATATGATGCAGGTTAATAACGGCGAGTTGACGGCTGTTGAAGAGATCCTAAGTGTTAAGGAGAGACTAAATACATTGATGGCTGAAATGGTTTTGCTAAGTTGGAGCAATGCCAGTCTGCACGTATAAGAAAGGGTCTTATAGTGATGGCGGTGGTGAATTATCGGTGATCGTGAGATGGAAAGATGAAACCGGTGATCAGAAGTCGAAGATGAGATCCACGACACAGAGGCAGTGCCGACAGAAGAGACACCCCTTGAAATAGTCTATTAAATCCACATGCGGATGACGATCACATTCCAAGAGTCAAACTCCGAACAGCACATGTTAGCTGAACGACTATCGTCTGGCTACAAGCACTGCCCGCAGTCGAATGCTCTAGCACAGATCCGAAGACCAGGGAAACAGGTGGGTTTGTTACGATGGGACTAATCACGCACATATGCAGCTCCCTTCGCAAATAGATTCGTTGAGAACGGCGAGAAAACGAAGAATCTAACTTCTTTTTCGGTGTAAGATATTTATTAAATACTATTGGGATATATTTGGTTGATGAAACAAAGGCTTTTAGCGGAAAGAAGGAAGGTATATATTGCGGAGTAATCTCAACGCTGAGAGCGTGTTCACGATGTTTTCAATTGCGCGCAGTGCTTGTAGCCAGGCGATATAGTCGTTCAGCTGACATGCGCTGTTCGGAGTTTGCCCAAGAGTATCTTCATCTGATCCTCGGATTTATGGCGGTGGCACGATCCACTACAACACTTCAAATCCTGTCGGATATTAGACGCCGGAGGAAGAAGACGACCTGACCATTGATCCAAGATCACATATTGGTTTCTCTAGATTGTTGGAAATGTATTCAGTGAGTGTCCATGGAAGCTACGCCAATGTAACAGAAATGATGTCGCCATTCAAGTGACTTTGGTGCTTACTTTGTACATGTAACAATTTAGGGATGCCAAGGTGTCGCGACGTCAAACTGGAGGATTTGCATTTATTTTATTTTGTAATGGTCATTTTAATGGTCTAATGGTCAAATTAATGAAAATTTGGGTGGGCGCTGCACGCCTTTATCTCCACTACGAAAAGATGTCTGACCAGAACGCTGCTAAGAAGTGGATATAAGCTATTAGGATTGTGTTTATGAGGTGTCAACACGTACTGTTGGTGAAGTATTGCAATTTATTTGCTAACGGTATACATCCAAACATCTTTGGTACTAATTAAATGCATGTAACTGGATAGGAGTACACACAGTTATTATTATTTTTAGACTAAGTTCCAGTAGCTCTGTTTTGTAAAATATTGTTTGTGTACGCGGTGTTTGAGGATATTTGGTTGTTACTTTCAGAGATCCGTAACACACTTGGAGGAAGCGATTTATGTGGAGGTTTCGGTTACTATATACCCTCATTTCTTGGAATATAGCGTTATATTGTGAAATTTAGCAAGCGGAGCAAAAACTTGTTGGTTGATTTCGGAAACTATTCTTTAAAGTTGAAAATTATTGGGTACATCGAATGAAGTAAACATGTGTTTATTTGAGTGTAGATTGTTGTGGTTGCTGATAGATATCCATATCGTTTTCTAGGTTTTACTGTAATTACAACACATATAAGGGAAGTGGGAAGAGGTGCCGACATATTGACAGAGCCACATGACTTCACAGTATAGCCTTCCGGTTAACCTATTCTAAAGCACATACCAAGAATCTAACGATTCGTGATATGTGTTGTATCACAGGTACGCTTTTATTGTACCTGTTCATGTGGCAACTTGGATGATATGACCACACGGCCCCTAGCACTGGCATAAGCGGTATTAGATACAAATCTAGAGAGCTATGATGGAAATGCTCTGACCACTCGTATAATTAAGGTTTAATGTCGCATTCAGCAATCACTGGGGATTGGAGAGCTGCATCGTCGTCAGATGAAAATGACGGCGTTTAACACAAAAGACTAGTCTGTAAGGCCCGATGCCGACCCAGGATCAACTTCCCACAAATGCCAACATATATCAAAGACCAACAGGTCTGACAGGGGCGGGCCTCGGGGACGAAACGTCCACCAGCAGAATCTCGCTATATACAGGTAAAAATTACAACACATATAAGGTAAGTGGGAAGAGGTGCCGACATACTGACAGAGCCACATGACTTCACAGTATGACCATTTGAGTTTGAAATCAGCGTCAATTCATGGGTCCATGGTATTTTGCAAATTTCCTCTATTTCCGTTGTCTTGATGCATGTATAAACGTGTATTCGATTGCATGCGATATTATTCATCGTCTTATTTTAATTGTATAGTGGATGGCATATGCAGTCAATTTTTTCTTCGAGAGATAATAATTAACTTGTGGTAAAGGAGATATGTAAAATATGAGATATTATTTTGAAGATTTGAACTCATCTATATTTTATCATATTGCCCTTTACAATCATTGCAGATTGATAACATTCGATGATAGAATTAACAGACCATTGAATTGAGGCTGTATAGTACATGTATGCATGTTAGACTATCTTCAGTTTAGAGGGGCGTAACAGTCTAAATGTACACAGTAGATGTTATTAGTTTCTCCAATTTGGCCGAACAATAGAGGTCAGGTTTCCTGTCTCTGAATGTTGTAGGCGATAACAATCTGTTTCCTAAAACTGGATTCAATGTCGGATCTGGAAGGTTTTCAATAGGGCTGAGTTCACTAGAGTTCACTTGTGAATTACATGTTAGTTTCTTTGGGTATTGTTGCATTTACCAGGTTACCCGATGTTGAGGCGTTTACTCCATCAGACATCCATGATGCTCATCCAATAACATCAGATGAGCAATCTGAATAAAACTCCGACTTAATAACCGCTCCTATATCTGACATGTCGCTAATTAAGATCTGGGACAGTTCCTATAACAAATCCGTCAGATGAACTCCGAATCAAATAGTTTCCCGGTCAAATAGTCGCCCAATGAGACGCCTCGTAGTATAGCGTGACGGCTAATGTTCTAATCTCCGTTGTTGTTGCGATGCAGTTATGAACTGATTTTATGAAACAAAATAACCGTACCTATATATCCAGCAGTGCAAGAGATATCTCTTGATCTTTTCACCCGGTCTGTCATTGAAGAGAGCAACGGGGAGCAAATAATAATCTTCGGTGATCGCTCATGGACTGGATTCGACAGCAAGAACTTCGTCAGCCGGCTGCATGGGGGGTGGATTTTTCTGCGTCTCGTCCATACACTCGGCAACATAAAGATTTCCCGTAGCCGGTAGGAAGAACGGCTATACAGTGTCTTTTACGTAGCATGCAAGAAAGCATCTGCAGTTGCTCCTGCTTTAATGCGGGCACGTCAAATTCATGGAACACCATCACTTTCGATCTCGCCCTTGAACTTGGCCGCCACTGAATATAGGGCGCTTTCCATTTCGCGTAGTCGGCGTGGCCGCTGGCAATGCCTTGATTGTACACGTTCCATTTACTGAGCCGGAGCAATGCTGGCGTTGCCTCCAAATGGAGAGCGCCAATAGGCACCTCTTCGCCTGTTGAGGCTGGACTGTGATTGGTCGCCAGTCTGACATGCGCGACAGATTTAAGATAGAAACTGTCTCAGATCTTAATTAGCTCCTATGTCAGATATAGGAGCGGTTATTGAGTCTGAGTTTTAATCAGATTGTCAGATGAGTTGTTTGAGTTGTTTTATCTAATTCCGCTTGAGCCGGTGCTAGGGGTCGTGTGAATTCTTCATATTCTCCACATGAACAGCTGCAATAAAAACGCGTGAGCCATGTTTGGATAGTGTTATTCCTGAGGTCAATTAGTTTGTTCTGTTGGACTGTATTTAAGCACGATCAGTTGGTATGTTTTTAGACTTTGAAATCACGTCTCCCTCGAATGCGTGTTTCATTGTACAAAGAATAGAAGCATTGTACATCTGACTTCTGGGAACTACTCTGCGTCTGACATTAGCTTGTCATTTTGCTATATTTCAAGTCTGTCAACGAATAAACACAATTTGTTTCAAACATCGTCTCGGATCTTGTATTGAGAATTTTCAGATGCAACCCGAAGTGAAATTTTGGAATCGTTCCTTGTAATGTTTCATATGAGTACCCTTCAGGTGAGACTACGGCAGAAGCCCCATAGTCTCGCATTTACATTTCAAAACTTTATAACTTGATAAAGCCCGTGGAAAGAGGGTCGAAAGCGCATGTATTAAATTGCGTGGACGTGCAGAATTTAAGAGTTTTTAGTATGATTGAAGATCCCACGAATAAGTCTGAAAAACCGTATAAGAAAAAGAACTGGTATATATGCCCCTTTTTCTGTATTCCCAGAGCAGGCCGCGTGTTACGTACCACTGATTACCAATCAAACTGGAATACTTCTTAGATATTGAAAACGCTGTAACCGTTGTCCAGAAGAGAAATAAAATGACACTGATTATCTCGCGAATCACGATGAGCCTATGCTGCGGAACATCGATGAAAAATCATCCAGGAGACATTTTTACGATGCTGTGAATATGGCATCTGAAAATAAAGTCTTGATTGGATGGCAAAATTTGGTCGAATTTATACTGTCTACGCCAGAACAGCTGAAACTCGTTGTAAAGGACCGAAAACACCAGAATCTCATCAAGGCATTTTGCAGCATTTACTAATAGAGTTCTTGACACTTCAGCAATAGTTTTGGAAACCTCACAACACTACATATGCTGTACGTGAGATGGCCATTCGGAAAGGCTGCAACTAGAAAGTGTGAATTGGCTTCCCAGCGAGAAAATATCCTACATTCACTCATCGAGTTTACAAAAACTAAAGATAATGGGGGAAAATGCTCAAACTATATACATGATATAGAACGAGATAGAAATAAGATAAGAGTCAAGTAAACATATATATAAATGGGGCTATTACAATCACTTAAAATAAAACTGGTGCGGCCCTATGGCAAGTCGTTTTACTTTTTATTCGGCATTTGCTGATATCTTCAAATGATTTGCTGATATCAGCTTGATGATATCAGCAAATCATTTGCTGATATCAGCAAATCTTTGGTAATATCAACAAATAAAGCGTATTTGCTGATATCATCAAATGATTTGCTGATATCAGGAAATACTTTATTGATATCAGCAAATCCTTTAGTGATATCACCAAACGATTGGCTGATATCATCAAAAATTTGCTGATATCATCAAAAAAATTTGCTGATATAAATAGTAAAACGGCTTGCCATACGGCCCGTCCTTGTTTGTGTGTTTTGGTTGAAAGGTCACGAAACTTTGTCCTGGCAGTATTGGTCAATGAGGGTAACATAGAAGAACAAAAAGACTTAGAAAGTCAATCTTATGCACATTGGGCACGGGGATATTTTTTGGTCGGACGGCTCTGAAATTTTACCAGAATAGCTAAGAGGTCCGAGAAAAGTCAAAAGATAACCCCCCCCCCGAAAAAATCGTCGTTGAGTTTTGGTTGAAAAGTCGTCGATCTTTGTCAGTATATCCCGAGGGGTCATGTGGTGACCAAAAATGGCACCCTGCGCCCAAAGGGGATCGAGGACATTGTGTTCTGACGGTATTTAGCCCTCAACGGAGGCCAGGAAAATGATAAGCATTAGCATAACATGTGTACCGTAGACATCCTAGAGGGATCAGGGCAGGGAGTCTAAATAACATTTAACGGCCTCTGGATGTTGACAACAGTACATGACTTTGTACTCACAAATCCATACACGTATATACATATACGTGAATATTCGTGCAGGGAACCTGGCATGATGCGGACATATTATCTATTGAGTTTTCTGCCAGTCGTCATTCAGTAGAGACGTATAGGCAAACCTTTAGCCAGCAACAGTATTTGCTGAAAACGAAGCGATAGCTTGAAGATGATATGGAGTTACCAGCTACGGAGGCCCTGAAAAATGCGGTCAAAATACGAAAACTGGGATTCAAGGACATATGGTAGCTGGGTATCACGGACTGACAAAAGAACAGTCTGACGCGTCACGTTAACTGATATTTACCTCGTTCTGTATCATGTATAGAGCTTCAAGTTTTTCAGGTATAGAGTTTGAGCTGTTACCATTGTCACAAGTTTGCTCCATCCATAAGTGAATGTAGGGTATTTTCTCAGTGGGAAAACAATTCACACTTTCCAGTTGCATGCTTCTAGGATGGCCCTTCCACCTATACTACGCCGTGTTGTGGGATTTCCAAAACTATTGCTGAAGTTTCAACAACTGTTTCATTAAATGCTGCAAAATGCCTCGTCGGAATTCTGCTATTTCCATTCCCGTACAATGAAGGCAGTGAAGAGTTGCATTTGTATTAAGGTTGACAGTAAATTGGACCAAATTTTGCCATCCAACCAATGCTTTATTTTTCAGATGTCATTTGCACAACATCGTAAAAGTGTTCTAGGACGATTTCACCAATGTTTCGTAGGATAGGCTCATCGTGAATCACGGGATAATCAACGCCGTTTTGAGGCACCAGTTTATTTACCAACGGCTATAGCGTAGTTCCTGTCTAACAAGTCCTGCATTGTGTACACACAGCCTGCTGCGGGAAAATCGAAAGAAGGAGGATGAATACGAGTTCTTTGTTCTCATGACTTTTTATCTCTCAATTAAAAACAATAATTTGCAGAGAGTGGTGTGCATTGTATGCTTGTTTTAGTTTATTTAATATCAAAATTATTTGTCGTTATCAAAGAAGGACTATAGGAACGGGCCTCTCACCTCAAATCAATTTCTACGTTCTCTCTTCGAATTAGCCTTGGTATATTAGCCCACCAATTATCAATTCAAGTTTCAAAATGTGTCGCAGAAGTGGTTTATTGATTGGCTGACCTATATATCTGGCCAAACCAATTGCCATATTTAGGAGGAATGTCGTAGCTAATTGTGTGGAAGACCTCACACTAAACATAATCGAATTGTGAACTTAAAAGTTGCCTGGCGTAATGAAGATGGAATAATAGAGTGTGGATCGGTGATCATCGACCATGTCTTACTTGGCTGTACAAACATTGTTATATAATCTGATAATAACATGTCAAGGATTAACTCATGGCCTATTAATGCGGTCGAGAGCTACCTTTTTGTTTGGAAAATAAATTACACTAAAAACGTAATACGATGGCAGAGCCCTGCAAATCCTGTGAATCGGATACCAGACTCTGCTGATGTGTTAGACACTCAGTGTTTACGTTACGTTTACGACCGCAGATTTTTTCCATCGCCTTGTCTGAGTGATTCATACGGTGGCTCATAAGTGACATTGACTTTTTTCTAATTATGAATTATTTTTTTTTGCATTATCACCTAGGTGGAAATTATTCTCACCCGGGTGATATTATTATCACCTGGGTGGAAATTATTCTCACCTGGGTGGAAATTATTTTCACCTGGGTGGAAATTATTTTCACCTGGGTGATATTATTATCACCTGGGTGGAAATTATTCTCACCTGGGTGGAAATTATTTTCACCTGGGTGGAAATTATTTTCACCTGGGTGATATTATTATCACCTGGGTGATATTATTATCACCTGGGTGGAAATTATTCTCACCTGGGTGGAAATTATTTTCACCTGGGTGATATTATTATCACCTGGGTGGAAATTATTCTCACCTGGGTGGAAATTATTTTCACCTGGGTGGAAATTATTTTCACCTGGGTGGAAATTATTTTCACCCGGGTGATATTATTATCACCTGGGTGGAAATTATTCTCACCTGGGTGGAAATTATTATCACCTGGGTGGAAATTATTCTCATCTGGGTGGAAATTATTTTCACCTGGGTGATATTATCACCTGGGTGGAAATTATTCTCACCTGGGTGGATATTATTATCACCTGGGTGGAAATTATTCTCACCTGGGTAGAAGGAGTTCGCATGAAACAACGGAGTGAACGGCGCTGGTATAGGGTGCATTCCACACCTAAATGATGTGCGGTTAAAAATAGACATGGGTTCGGGTCTTCGGCCTTAAATATATGTGAAATCTTTAAGAAAACCCCTGTAAAATTATATATTTTCCAAATGGGCACACTCATGCCATTATTCCAGGAGGCAAGTGAGCTATTGAAATTGAAAATGAAAGACGTGCAAAATTTTATCGCCATAAAGGATCATCATTTTCGTTTCTCGAAAAAGTGAGGATTTTGGCCTGCCTGATATTCAATTCCGGAAACGATTCACTCGGTAGTGTCGCGTAGTTGAGACCAGCAAGCAACAACCTGTAACCATCTCGGTCATCTGTACGCGGTAAGACTGACCCTGGGATCGTGTGTATCCATGTTCAGCCTACTTTCGGCAATTGCAGGAGGGAATTTCCATAAAGCAATACCACGTGACTTCGTCAGCCAATCAGCTAAGGTCTACCGACGTAACCCCAACGTAACTCGCCATTTTCGAGTCATGTGATGAACTACTTGTTCAACATTTCAGATCCACCACACCTCTTGTATGATACGAAAGTTATTCATACCTATATATTTTGTAAGCTCAGGCAATATCTGTTCCAGAAGTGGTATGAATACCTGTAATTTATCAGATTTCTCGAGTCTGTTCACCGCCGGATGAAGGCCGAACAGAATCCGGTAAAACACCAGGGGCGTCGTTAGGGGGGGGGGGGGGAAGGTCCGGTGCGAACATAAAACATAAAATAAAAAAAAACAACAAAAAAATAACAGATAGAGTGCCAAGACGTGTAGTGGTGTGTAAAAGGCCCGTTTTGTTTGTGTCGAACCAGGAAGTCAAATGGAGTCCGGCATATTCTTCAATATCGATGCGGGTTTATGCGAAACAAATGTGAAAATAGAACCATAGATCTATATACATTGTGTTCAGATTTGTTTCCGAGAAAACGGGTAAAACGTATCTCCGGCAACCGGAGACCCTGGAGCTTCCGGGGCTTAGGCGGCCCCTGGACCCTCGCCTGTCAGGCTGTGACGATCGCTCATGTTAGCTTTGTGTAAATGAATCGCTATCATATTGGTTCTAATGTTCCATCATGTAAAGGTCATCGGTTTTTTATGTGTTCTTTTTATGTGATAAATATAACTAAACAGTCAAATGGATTCTGGCATGAAGTATGATTTTTCCAATATCGATGAGTGCTTATAAATGCGAAACATACGTGAAAATAGAACCATAAATCTGCATACATTACGTTCGAATCTATTTCTGGGAAAACTCTTAGAACGCGTCTCTGGAGATCTGCAACTTCGGAGCTTCCGGGGCCTAAACGGCTCGTGGACCCTCGCCTGTTGGGCTGTGAGGATTTCCTTGTTTTATCTGTGTGTGAATGAATCGTATCTGTAGGCATATTGGTTTCCCTCCCAAGAACTACAAGTCATCGTTTTGTAGGTTTTAAATATAACTAGAACGTCAAATGGATGAAGGCATGAGGTGCGATGTTTTCAATATCGATGCATGCTTATAATTGCGAGAAAAAAAATCGTGATAATAGAATCATAAATGTGCATGCAGTATGATCCGTTTTATTTCCGGAAAAAACGTTCAGAACGCATCTCCGGCGATCTAGGACCCCGGAGCTTCCTGGGCCTACGCGGCCCCTGGACCCTCGCCTAAAGTGCTATGATAATCGACCCACATTTGAAAAATCCTAGCGACGCCCATGAACACCGGATATCGCTCCGCGATAATGGAGACACACGATTCGCAAGCCATCTTATGGATGGCGAAGTGTACGCAAATGCAGCAAGCAAATGTTAAATCTTCGTTTGAAGAAATGGTTACGTCCAGCAGGGTGATACTATAGATTTCAGTTAGTAGAAAGGGAAGAAGAATTACCATGCTGTCAAAAACAGGCGACCTTCCTTATTCTGAAATTAGGGCCATTTGTGCGAAACCGTGACCTAGTGTGGAGTGCACCCATAGTGACAGTACGTCATGTACATGTACATACGGGCAATCTGTGGCCAAACTGACTATAATATTAATACAATAAAATGAAAATATATAATGATTTCCACCCAGGTGAGAATAATTTCCACCCAGGTGATAATAATTTCCACCCAGGTGAAAATAATTTTCCACCCAGGTGATAATAATATCCACCCAGGTGAGAATAATTTGCACCCAGGTGATAACATTATCACCCAGGTGAAAATAATTTCCACCCAGGTGAGAATAATTTCCACCCAGGTGAGAATAATTTCCACCCAGGTGAAAATAATTTCCACCCAGGTGATAATAATATCCACCCAGGTGAGAATAATTTCCACCCAGGTGATAATATTATCACCCAGGTGAAAATAATTTCCACCCAGGTGAGAATAATATCCACCCAGGTGAAAATAATTCCCACCCAGGTGAGAATAATTTCCACCTAGGTGATAATGCAAAAAAAAAAAATACAAAATTAAAAAAATATCAATGTCACTTATGAGCCACCGTAGATTCAGCATTCGTTTTATTGATTTCGCGAAGCCAAGAATCCCCTAATCAGGGAGAGCACAATAAATTCATTTTATGGTCCCTGGTCTAATCATATTAAATTATCTGAATTGAGGACATGTAAATGAATATATGAATTCAAATGTTCGACGACAGCTAGATAAATTACATTTTACCGAGCTAAGGGATTAAGACATTTCACATACCCTTAGCGTATTGGCTTCATTTACCGTGTATCTGGCCCTATTCCAGCTTCACAAAGCATTACGTCACATGAGTAAACGAGCCACTGAAATTATCTGTTTTTAAATATTTGACCTTGAAATCGGACACGCTACGGGATCGTAGAACACGAGGGGTACGACTGTGGTATACTGCGCGAGACCAGGCCGAAGCTGTAGAAATTAGCTTCTTTACCTCTCACAATCCTGATACATAATTGTTTGTTCTTTCTTAAGAAGATCGATTTTATGAACGGTTTAAAATATTTGGAAGAAATAAAATCGGCGATAGGGTTCGTGTCTTCGTTAAATGAATTCGTTTGTGCCGATCGCGGGTTCCACGCAGCCAAACGGCTGTGACCTTTCGGATACGCCCTAATATACCCAGATAAAACCTGTTAACGCATGGCTACGAACAGAAGTATCTACGTATGATCGTACCATGCGTCCGGATGATGGTTAATTTACTGAGCAACACAACAAAGTGAGTAGATTAAAATGTATATATTGAAATCGATAATTGAAAAAGATACATGGATGATGATCCGTTGAAAACATTCAGTTTTACGTATACGATATCAGTAACCCAGAAACTCTGGCTGTGATAGGTAAATTTAGGGTAAGGGGGCTTGGCATTCCTATCACAGCCCAGATCGAGGGTGGGTTAAATTTTGGAGAAAAAAATTCGTGTCGCGAAGAGCAACTTTTCGCTGACGAAAATAACGAAACCGGAGAGAAAAAATATGCCAATTTGATATAGTTTGACCGACCTGAGCTTCTTTCACCATGTACCATCTCTTTTGACTGTTTGGGACTACAGAAAATTAGTGACGACGAAGAAAACACAATAAACGCTCGATTTCGATGTTTACCGCCATTTCTTCAGATTACAGCTCAACGAGACTTGGCCGCGCGCGCGCACTAGTATCGTGACCTTTCTGATCTGACTATGGTGAAATGGACGAGTCACGTGGTCAGAAGGTCAATCGCGTTGACAATCTCGTTCTCTCAACGAGACTGAAAATGGCGGCAACTTGACGAGTTAGATGACAAAATTAGAGTTTGGAAGAAGATTTCATCTAACAGAATGAGTCATTAGTTGATTATCAAAGTTCTGGAGATGCCAAATCATATTATTTATTCGATAAAATGCTTTTTGTGCCTTTGTCTCAATTCCCCACGCCGTGTGCAGTTGAAGATCTCGAGCGACTGACGTCTTATTTATTTTTTTCCTTTTCGGTCTGTATATGTGATTCGGGCTAAAGGGGTCAGCAACAACAATAAAAAAAAAAAAAAATAGACCCCTTAGCCGATGTTTTCGGGCTAACGATATCAGATGTAGTTTGTAGCGTTACTGTCTCTGGATGCCTTTGGCAATATTCGGGATAGTTTGTTTTGATAGAGCCCGGTTCGTCCTTTCTCGAGTTCAGTGGTTCTCAGTTCCGTCTCATGCCAGTCTTCACTTCCATTTGGCTTTCCACGAACTTATTATGGCAACATCATTGTCGATTCGTTCCATGGCTTCGTCGAAGCGAAGTATAATTCCGCCATATTGTCGGGTTCATCCATCATACAATCGTGGCGACCCTGGGTAGGGTAATCAAACTCACATCCAGGGCAGCGTTCTCTAGGTATTTCACCGAAAATGGGCAGGATATCATCAATGTAAGCCTACTTGTTGACGTGTTCTAGACATTGTTTTTCTTCTGTTGACCTTCCGGGTCTGGCAGTTTTGACATGTTGTCGTCGTCCCAGCGAAGGCACCCAAGGCGCAGATCTGAATGCTGTGCGCCATATTCTTCAGGGCGGCTTCGATGTCGTTGGCTTTCTTCTTCGGCTCACGCCATAAAACAGCGTCCAATGAGATCCCTTTTGGGGAAGGGAAGGTCTTCTTAACGCCGTGAAGATATTTATCCCAATGTCTAATTTAATTGCAGAGTTTCTCATTGAAGACATTCGGATTTAGTAGATATCTGCGTCCAATAGAAGCGGCTCTGACATTTGGGCACAACGGGTGAGGAACATCTACATTTGACATGTACAACTTTACGATGGCCCAAGCTGTCCTCGTCAGCGCGATAAACTTCAAATGGGCAGTCAGGTATATCACATTGGTTGATTATAAGCACAAAGGCAACCCCCTTCTCGCCAAAGACTTCAGCAGAAACGTTGTAGGGAAGGGTAATCATATTGTAACAAAATCCAAGTATCCATATTCTCAAAGAGGGATGGGTATGTGAGAGGAAATTGCGCAAGAAGAACTTACGTACGGTAAGTGGAAATTACGTAATAAATTGACCATGAGGCTATTTTAGAGTAAAATGACTTATTTAAGAATCCCTTGACATTGGAATAAAAGACGAATCGTATTGATTCGTCTATTATTCCAAAACCTTCAATATGTCAATGGATGCTCAAATAAGTCATTACGCTAAAATAGACTCATGGTCAATTTATTACACAATTTCCGCTTACTTTCCACTTATAAACCAATTTGAGTTCCACTGATCTACAGACAAAATGTCCAAATGTTATCTCGATGATGCCCCGAGTCATAATTACGTAAACCGGAGTGAACTGAAGATTGAAATTGGGATTTCGAATATATTTTACCATGGATTTTTTAATATAACTGAAATATGGTGACTTTGAAAACATTAGATACGTTTTGGTTCATGGAAACTGTGTACATATAGACTATCACTGGTTATACAGTAAGTCCAGAAATATTCATCTGGAGATAGGCTGGTCATCTGAAAGTGATGTAGGGACAAGCATACAAACGAACGTGCCAACGGCAATACCCTCCAGATCAAAATAAGAAGGGGGGGAGTGTGGTGGTCTCGATTAGCTGCCATGTTCAAACCGAATATTACGCCAGTAGAAAATTCTGTATAATCTCTTTAAAAACTTGTGTGAGTAAAGTTCATTAAAGTAAGAGGGGGAATTCATCCCGATCAATTTGAGTGAAATGCACTCAAATGGAGTGAAATTCAGTCAAGCTGGATGAAAACTCACTCACGTTTGAGTCGATAAACTCACCTAAGCTGAGTGAACTTGATTCCACTTAAGCTGAACTCACTCAACTTGAGTGAAAGTCACTCAACTGGAGTGAAAGTCACCTTACTTGAGTGAAATTTCACTAAAGATTTTTAACAGAGTATGGGATAAACAAGATACCTTCTCAAACGCTGTATTCAGATTGAAGCAAAAATGATCAAAAAGCAATAAAATGGCATCACCTGGAAACATCATAGACATACATGTCTGGTCTAGAAGCATTTGGAAAACCATAACATTATAGAAACGGCAAGATTCTGTCTTATTGCTGCTCGACTAACTTCTTCGGACGTACTTAGAGAAGCGAAAAACAACATACCTTCCAATTTGGTGCCTGGAGTATATGTATTCCGTGGATGTATCATATATGCCCGAGAGGGTTCGATGCGCCTCAAGTCCCTTATCATTAGTTATTCCCTTGTACGCCCATTAACCAACGCATAGGGCTTCGCTTTCATGCAGAGACAACAGGGATGTCGTTGACTAGGCAACCGATGTGTTGACAGTGGTATATGCATGTAGATGGACCAGGTGGTTTATGGTGCATTTCTAACGACGGCTATTTAACTAAAAGGAACGATCGCGTTTGCAACAGCGCCGTATATATTATGTATATCTTGATTCAGCTTAACATGCGATAAAAATCTCTATGCCCCATAGTTGCATTGTCTTCATAGACGAAATCCAAACTAAAGTAATTTTTTTGATGAAGGCAATATCATTTACCACAGCTCCACATATATATGTTTTTTATATCTCCCGATTATCTATTCTATGAAGTAGCCCAGCAATTCCTTACATTTGTAACGATTTGTTCAAGCGATAAGCGCGAACAAAGTCGATTTCCTGGACAACTCTCGCTAAATGAGGGCGGGGAACAATTAGTCCAGGAGTCAGGCCGGTGATAAAATGGTCTCGCTCAACCCACACCACATAAACGGTCTGGCTGCATATTATGTTAGAGCAACCCTCTTGTAACATGTCTAGGGTGGATGTCACGTCAAATTGTGGTATAACCTTTTTTTCTGTAATTCAATGGCTGGGGTAGGATCTGTACGTGGCAGGTCCCCAAAGTGAACTTCTTAGTTCGGAGGTGGGTTTCATATAAATGACTATATTTTCATAATAGTATACTCAATTTAGGGAAGAAAGGTGAATAAGTGAGTGAATATGATTTAACGTCGCTTTCAACTATATTTCAGTCATATCACGACGTTGGGTCCTATTCCTTTCCACACCCGGGAACCACACGGGTGGGGTCCCATTCCTTTTCACACCCGGGAACCCCACGGGTGCCTCAGTTAGTCGCCTCTTACGACAAGCTGTCTGAGGAGCTGAGGCCTATTCTTACCATGACCTGCGGTGTGCACAACATCCCAGGTCAACCCCCGAAAGCCCCACGGGGCCCAATAGAATAAGGAAAGGCTGTTCGATTACACAGGTGCTGTACTGGGCACATGATTAAGATAAATCCAAATTCGTAGCCCCACAGAAAATACTTCCCAGATAGGGGCCTATATGTGTGTATACGGGTAAGGTGACACCAATGAATGTTGTGTAACGCACGCTGTTTAAAACCCGACAACTCATTGGTTGATTTATGCAGAAATGTTAATGGCACAACATAAAGGGTAACTAGGCATATTACTGGAGTCTTATAGAATTTATAATCCAAATCTTCCTTGACTTTCCATGGGAAATGTGGACATCTATAACTAAAGATTTTAATTAGTCTTCTATTTTTGAGATTGTCACAATTCACTAGTTCCGCATCAATTTTCTTTTTGCAGCGTGTATAAATATCAATGTGAACTGAACTACAAAAAGACTTCGATTAATCTGTGATATTGATAATATATCATACTTGAAATAAATAATTATCTTTATACAAAATTACAAGCGTCTGGTCCGTCATCCATAATTCAGCCGTCGTCCATTAGAGAATATCCGCGTCCATAATCCAAAGACCTATTTCATATTCCATATAACAGTATTAGCACCAAATTCAAAAAAGACAATCATAGTATACATAAACCTACGCTTGTTTCCTGCAAGAGAGAAGCGGTCAACAGTTTTCAATGATGCCGGCAAGACATCATGATGTTCCAAAAATATCAAATCCGTATCGCTGATCAGTATTCTTAATCTATAATATTCGTTGTAAGGTCGTCATCTAAAGAATGATGTATCTCAGTCACGCTTTGATTGTGACTGTTCATATGAATACCATGAGGATCATGAAGTACATGGGTTCATACGGCCCCTAGCCCCGGGTTAAGCGGAATTAGACACAAGTTACGAAACGTAACGCCATAGATCTTGCACGCTACGCTCGTATTTTGCTATCAGCATGCGATATGTATCGCCAAATTTGAGAAACTTTGAGTGGAGGCGCTCGGCGGTGCACAAACTCCTAATAGTTGTTTCATGTACCCGGGCTCAATTACATAGCGTTACGTCATGTATTGGTGTTCATGCGGACAAGGTCACTGAAGTCATAGAAAGTAATCATATAGGCGGCCGGTGTGTATATCGCTTATATTCCATGCCCAGTCAAATTCCTGAGTGTTAAACTGCACACACCTCTATGACCGTATACGACATTATTGACCTTTATTCCGGCCTATCACCCTATGCAGTTCAGCCCCGTGCAGTACATGAGGCAACTATTATGTAGTTTATATGGAGAGAATTACAATGTTATTTCAAGCGTGGCATATTATCGCCATCACAGAGTAATGGTAGTCATTTTGTAGAGTTCAGTTCAGTTATACAAGCTCCAAAAATGAAAATGTATGCGGAACTAACTGGTGACATTGGCACATAGCTAGATATGACCACGCTGATTAGTTGTCGTTAAAGAAACAAGTTGGTAACGCCCACTATCGGTAGGTGGCGCCCCCTGGTGGCACAGGTGGCTAAACCCGCATAAACCGCACCAGGTTCCTTAAATATCAAGAGTCAAACTCTACCAAAAAATGTAGAAAATTCAAGATGGCTGCTCTGATGACGTCACACTGATGTCATATTAAAAAGTGCATTTTGGGGACGATTTTTTGGTCAGTTTTCTGATTTTTTTTAAACGGCAAAAGAAATTAGGAAATAATTATCCATGTGAAATAAATTATTTTGGGCTAATTTATGAGAAAAAAAGTCAATATTTTGAAGAAAAACGAAGAAAACACGTCTTTTAAGTCGCACTCTCATGATCGTCATTTTGAATTTACCCATGATTCTCTGCTCGGAGGAGTATGCAAGTACCCAGTTCGATAGGCAATGATGCCGTAGAGTGATATCTCCCTGGTTTCGGAGCAAGTTTGGTAGTGGCCTGGTACGGTAGGCCTAACTAACTAAAATAGTTAAGATTCACACAATGCATTGGGGTAGTCATCTGTGCTAACCGAACCAAATCAAATCTCGAATGATATGAACCTGGGACTATTTTCACCGGTATACAAGTACACAGAGTAGCCATAAATCGTGTATGCTCATAATCTGGGATTTCTACCGCCCCCACAAGTGTATGCTTCTTGCAGGTGATGACCCAAAGCTTCTCCCGTCCCGTACGTGCGAATACTGAGCCAGGAAGCCAAAGTAGGACTACGGTATATTAGGCTGATCATATGTACCCTATCCCTTGTTTCCCGTCGGCACAATTTATAGCATTAAAAGGTTTTTTTTTCTTCCATGTCCCCATCTCAACTAATTTCTACGCCCTAGCCTGAGTAGCAAGAAAAATATATTCCAAAATGTTGAAACCTGGTCGTTTTGTCCCCTGCCATTTTATGCTGGAAAATTTAATCAGTCGCAGCAGTTTTCCCCTGTTTTTGAGCAGGCGATGTTCACGCTATTTCAAAGCTGAAAAAGTCTGTTTTATTCGCCAAACTGGCAATGACAATTGTCCTGCATGGCTGGTCAGAGTCTCATGCTCGACCACGCTGCCATTATCGCCGAACACCATGTTCGCATTATTGCTGACGCCATCATTATTGTGGGGAAATCCCTGAACTGGGATTCCCTCTGACAGTATCGTTCTGACGGGCATGTCAATTTGTTGCAGCTAAAGTAATAAGAAATGAAGGCCAAGTAAAAAGCAACCCCTGCAAATTTGCCAACTGAACATTTTGATGAACTCAGTAAATCCAAATTGCCTATGTAAACTGATGAACCCAGAGAGAATCTGAGGACTGCAGCGTAATCGTTCTTTGAACATAATGTAGTCCTCATATCCGTCATTCAGTACTCAGCCATCGTCCACAAAATAATTTCCGCATCAATAATCGAAAGAGCTATTTAGTACGACATTCAGCATCGATTCCAAATATGCACAAAATCAGAATTAAGAATACATCAGATACCTTCCTGCAAGAGAAAAGCGGTCAAGAGTTTTCAATGCTGACAACAATCGCGATGTGCTTTACATTAAACCCCTAGTCCCATTTTCATGTAGAAGAAAACAGGTTGCCTATAGTAGAATTTTTTTTTATGTAAAAAGGGCATTATTATAGCCTCCGACCAGCTCTGCATAAATCTGGTCTGGTTCATGGATTATTCAGCCCGTCTCTGGTAACTCAGTCACCTATTTACATGTGGTATACACAATCAGAAGAATGGTGTTGATACAACACCCTTTTTTGGTGTTGAGGGCTGGTCAACACCATAAAGTGGCATTGAGAATGGTGTTGACCAATGTGAACACAGTTCAACACCAAATAATGATGTCGGTCAACACCAATCAGTGGTGTTAAAAATAGTTCGACACCATGTTTTGGTGTTCACTGACAAGTGCTAATACTGGCTCAACACCAATCAATGGTGTTGGCCAACACCAATAAAGGGCGTTGAAGATTTATGGTGTCGGTGCAAATTGAACACCATTTATTGGTGTTGAGCTCAACACCTTTTTTTGGTGTTGAACAACACCATTTTTCTGGTATACCCGGTTAAATAAATTTGGATCGTCACAGTATTCTAAGCTCATTTCGAGCGTTTTCGCAGGATCTTCTGTGCATAATCTGGTGGGTTAATTAAAAATGGCTGCCCTGATTTCAGGATGATTTACCTCGCAGTACATGCATGTATTTGCTAATACTGAGCCTTTTCACGTGATGTATAATTTGATGCCTATCACAGTCCTTCATGCGTCATCGCTATAAATAGAATTGGAACTGAATTCAACAGTGATACTTTCCCTAAAACAAAATATATCCAAACCGTCAAATTATGATGTTATAAAGCTAATTTTTGTGAGTTGATGAAACACATAATCAAGCGTCATCACACCATAAGTTTGCATTATCTTCTACTTGAAGCATCATCTGAAGCATCATCTCCCCACCAAAATGTGTTGTACAAATATAGAAAAAGGCTCCCCTACGGATCTGAGAGAAAATCTCGAGAGCAGGAACTATTCTGGGTGCTAGAACTTGGGTCATTGTTTCCGTATGGTTTAAATGATGTCAATGGTTGGGCAATGTAACACACCGCCATTCAAATAGATCTAATATTACCCAGCTGTTTAAACCCCACCAACGGAGACATCACAGCCATGGTTTATTTTAGAGTGCGTTGATCATATCACTATAAATTACTTTAACTGAGTAGATTTAACTGACACACCCAACAGTATACATAGCTTTGAGAACAGTATTGTATGCGTTCCCTGTGAGAGGTTTGAATCTAATAACCCACAATCATTAAGTTTGTCAAGATATAGATTATTTTCTATTGTATCGTCCAGAGAACATCCCAAGGCCGGCTTTCTTGAAAGTCAACTACTTGGATAAAGAACTGGAGAAAATGAGCATACCACGAGTGAGTGGGTGAATAGAATTTAACGTCGATTTCAACATTATTTCAATCATATCGCGACGAACCAACTAAGTGGTCAAAGCGAGAAAAAGTTGAACCTACAGCACTGGCTGATTGGCTGGACCTCACCAAGAGCAAGGCCGTTGAAACAATCCGACATTTGACAGAAGTACCCTTCCTCAAACAAAACAAGTACTGAGAAACCTCAATTCACAAGAACTTCTAGCAAATCGCCAGAGTCCCAGCCGACAAAGCTCCAAAGAATATAATATTCATATGTAAATATTACTATTACCAGGTGCTGGTTAAGGAACTGAGTATAGGCATAAAATCATCGAATACGTCTACTTACTCACAAACTGATTTTACTCTGGAAGATTTAGTTAACAACCACAAAACTGTTATCAGGGAAATAGCTATTTGTCATCTAACCACTCAACGATATATCAAAAGTGTACTGTACTCCCAAAATGCATAAAACACCATACCATGCTAGATTCATGTCTGGTTCCAGAAGCTTATTTCAACCCTCCAGAAAAGCATTTTGTTAAACATATTGCGCCACACTTTCAAAGAAATTTGGCGATGAATGTATGTGGATATTAAAAAAGGCAAAATGTCTTATGGAAGAACTTCATGGGAAAGGACACATACCGTGCAGTCATGTATCTACATGGGATTTCTCGACTGTTTACACTACAATCCCTCATCAGGACCATATTGACAGTCTCGGATCATTAATATTATCGGTGTTCAAGAAAACTGATTGCTGATATATTAATGTCAGAAGCCATGAAGCATTCTTTAGTTCTACTACATACAGGGGATATCATTCATGTGATGTTTCTTTGTTTATAGAGTTGTTTGAATTTATCATTAATAATATGTAGGCGAAAATTGGTAACACAATATAGATATTTCAATGCATGGGACTAATTGTGCACCCCTTTTGTTTGATCAAAATCTGTTCTCTTTCGAATACGACTATATGCAGATGTTTTAAAAAATTGGTCATTTCAAGGCGAGTTGCTTCCCATTCATCAAACGCTATACAAACGATTTTCTCGCTGTGGTTAATCTCTGTATAAATGACGCAGGAATCTTAAGATATACATAACGGCACATCATACTTAGACCTGTATCTTAGATCTAGACCTTAGACCTTATACCTAATGTGGCGAACCTTCTCTCTCATCGATTTAACGATAAGAGAGTCGACATCGATATCCCTTTCTGGACAGTAATATGCCAGTGAGAGATGCATATGGCGTATAAATATCTCGCCTAGTAGCATTTATTTGATCCTATGTAAAATGCGGTGATTTTAATCAACGTCACAAACAGTTTTTGAAACAAGGCTATGTCACCAAGTGCCAAAGTTTCTCTCATTTGGCGATACATATCGCATGTTGATAGCAAAATACGAGCGCAGCGTGAAAGATCTATGGCATAATACATATCGTAACGTGTGTCTAATTCCGCTTAATCCGTGGCTAGGGGCCGTATAAATCCATGTATTTTAGATCCTCATGGCGTTCATATGAACAGACACAATCCAAGCGAGACTAAGATACATCATTCTCTGGATATTTAGATATTATAAATGTAGGAAAGCGTATGACTGAAGATAATGGCATTGTATGTGCAGTGTAAATGTTAGATACTGAGGGTGCAAGCATGAAACAAAACCATGAAGTGAAAGCCTGAACATTCGGATCACTTTTTTCTCAGTCTAAATTATACACAATATGGGATAACCAGCAAAATACACACAGGAAGGAAGCAATCAGAGATTGCTTAATTGCATGCCCCCCCATCCCTTTCCGCTTTAATCTGACACTGCCCGCCATTGTTCTGTCCTGTATTGGTCTGTGGAGGCCTAATTTGGATAATTATAAAAATTCTGTTTCAGTCACTTTTTTCGGCATGCCTCGCATAATACATATTCCAAGTATCGACCAACAAGTAATAATACAATGTTTTGATTCAAAATGGTCGCCCGGGTGCTTACGCCAAATCCAAAAATGTGACCTGGTTATGAGACCTACATTCCTTGAGAGTATATTGAGGTGAAATTATGAAGCAATCGTGAACTTTGAATTTTGCACCCAATTCACTCTTTTGGGGCAATTTCATACTTCAGGACCTATGTGGTCTGCTTTGGAATGTAGAATACCAATTTCATAGCCATTTTCCCAGTCCAAATCGGTTATGGACTGAGATCCAGCCTGGACAAATAAATATATCCCATTCACTTAGGTTTGATGAACAAAGGGCCATAACTCTTGAAAATATAACCGAAAGCAGAGAAACTTCACACTGCACAACTATGGGGCATTGACCACATATCATGCAAATTCCATACTTGTCCATACAATATTAACCGAGATCCAGCCCGGACAACTCCCAACTCACAAAGATTTCAAGAACAAAAGGGCCATAACTATTGAAAATATACGCGAAACGCGGAGAAACTTCACACTGCACAACTACAGGGCACTGACCTCATACCCTCCAAATTTCATAATTGTCCATACAATATTAACCGAGATCCAACCCGGACAAGCCCCAATTCACGGAGATTTCAGGAACAAAGGGCCATAACTCTTGAAAATATAAGCGAAACGGGGAGAAACTTTACGCTGCACAACTGTGGGGCACTGACCACATATCATGCAATTTCATACTTGTCCATACAATATTAACCAAGATCCAGCCCGGACAAGTCCCATTCACACAGATTTCAGAAAAAGGGCCATAACTCTTGAAAATTATACCGGAACTCGGGAAAAACACTACGCTGCACAACTACGAGGCACTGGCCACATTCCATGCAAGTTTCAATCCTGTCCATCAAATATTAACCGAGATATCGGACGGACAGACGGACGGACGGACCGACGGACAAAGCGATCGCTATATGCCCCCCCCTCTAATTAGAGGGGGGGGGGCATAATAATAGAAAGATTACCATATAAATATTGACATATTTTTTAACCATACGGTAAATATTTCATTTTAAACAATTTCGCAACTTTATCTTTATGTACCAATAAACAAAGATAACCTTGGGAAATTGTTTAGAATTCATTATCAACAGTATCGTTTGAAAATAATCACATATGTCAATGCTCACCAGGTTTACTCCATCAGACGTCCTGGATGCTCATCCATTCACATCAGATGAGTTACATGTTTGAGCTGATGTGTCATCACAGCTCCCGAGCTATCGTATCTAATAGCCGGTGCTAGGGGCCGTGTGAATACTTCATAGTCTCCACATGAAGAGCTGCAATAAAAGTGCTGCTGAGATACTAAGGCCACGTAGATAAGCTTGGGAATTTTTTTAAATTCATTGTCAACAGTATGGTTTGAAAATAATCGCCTATGTCAATGTTCGCTTGTTAACTTTACTTTTTGTTTATTTTGCACGAGCTTATTCCATATGGTGTATAATTTAGACCGACGAAAATTGATACAGTCTAATGTTAAGTCTTATACAATATGCAGTGTTCTTGCTTTTACAATGTTTACCCCATGTTAAGGCGTTTACTCCATCAGACGTGCTGGATGCTCATCCATCAACATCAGATGAGTTACTTGTTTGAGCTGATCTGTCGTCACATCTCCCGAGCTAGCGTGTCTAATTTCGCTTAAGCCGGTGTTAGGAGCCGTGTGGATCTTTCATAGCCCTCACATGAACAGCTGCAATAAAAGCGCGGCTGAGATACTAAGACTACGTCTGAGAATCTGCCGTATTCATCCATTGACATTTCCTAAATTATCCTTATGTACCATTAAACAAAGGTAACCTTGGGAAATTGTTTAAAATTCATTGTCAACAGTATGGATAGAAATTAATCGCATATGTCAGTGTTCGTTTGGTAACCTTTGTTTTTTGTTTATTTTGCAAGAGCTTATTCCATATGGTGTATAATTTAGACTGACGAAAAGTTACACAGTCTTAATGGTGAGTCTTATGCAATATGTAATATTGTGACCTACAGAGTTTTTATCGGGATTTGACATCCTTGGTCTCGCTAGGGAGGAGTTCCTATGTTCCAAGATAGACCACGTAATAACCTCAGTAGGGAAATTGATGTGTTCTACATATATACTTAGGCTGTATGTCAAATGCTCAGGATAAACTAATACAAGTGCTAAATCACACATTCAGTAGTGATGAGTATATATACTAGCATACGAAACCGATACTGCTATGAAAGTCAGGGGTAGGTGTGGTGTACAAGTGTGACGAGGCTGTATCAAGAAGCCAAATACAGGCACCAGATAACACGTGCAGTTATTAGCCATTGTCCAAATTGTGCTGTCCTATGTTGTAAGTATATATATGATAGACCATATAAAGTAATGGAGAATTCACACCTCTTTCCCCCTACCCCATATTTCCTCGGTTCATCCGAAAATAAATACGGTAGATGATCTTCAATATTTCTCGTCAGTAATGCTTCTTATGTTTATTGTTGCATTTTATTAAATGTTGGGGTAACGATTATACAATTAATCACCGTTCCCTTTTTGTTTCCTTTTCAATTCTCCATTTTCTCTTCGCCATAATTCAAGGGAGTTGGGCGGGGCATTATGCTCATAACCGCGATACCGGTGGGAAAGAAAAGGTGGTCCCCAGAGACCTTCTATGCTTTACCTAGGACGGTCTCTGATATCCAATTGACCCTTTTCAGATGTCAGTGTCCGGGCTGGGTTAAATCATAGCAAACGGACACTCACTGCTGAGGGACCACTGTTTCTTTCACACCGGCACTCGCATTTGTACAAATGCAGATTTGAGACAAGTTCATCGATGTCACTTCTAAAAACACAAAAGTGTCACCTGAAAAAATCACATCCTCTAACAAATTTTTAACAAATGTAGGTCAGACGACTTTGTTTCGAGGGTATCATTTTTAATTATTTTATAATTATGCAGTTTATAAACTTTATACATGTATATCCCATTCGCTATCCGTCCCTTGAACAAACTAGTCAGCATTTTCACAGAACGAAACTTTATTTTGACTTCGGAGACACTACAATTGAGATATTTTTGGTCTTCAGATTTATGACACTGGTCGGAGATCGTAGTTTATCTGTGCCATGTAGTATGATTCCGAAGACTGGAACTCAAGGACAACTTGCTTTGTCTGTACTCCACCGTTCCGGATACACGAGGAGGGATGCTCTGCAAACCAGAAAAAAAATGAT
Organism: Hanleya hanleyi; assembly: GCA_036873755.1. NCBI lineage: Eukaryota > Metazoa > Mollusca > Polyplacophora > Lepidopleurida > Hanleyidae > Hanleya > Hanleya hanleyi. The sequence goes on along the minus strand of JAVTVY010018713.1, from coordinate 23,848 downwards.
CCGTAACAATTTAGGATCACTGACCTATGCAACCAGCATCTAATTTCTATGCATTCACAATTAGACAACCAGTGCCTCATTTGTTAAAGAATAACTGTTCCCTTAACTTGCTCTGTAGATTAAATTCAACTTCCTGTGGATTCCACAATGATAGTTGACTAGGTAATTTCAACATTAGCCCAATAGCCATGAAGAACATTTTCGTATGCAAGATACTGCCTGTTGCTTCCTCGTTCATACACAATTTTTTGTTCTAAAAAAAGTATCCAAACATAAGTTTTGGACTTTTATTTCAATATGATTGAATCATTAATTTCGGAATTCAAACATTCTATCGTACAGTACTGAAAATTAATTGAAAACTAGTTTGAACAGTCTGTGATTGCATCTGGTCGAATTCGAGAAATTTTTGGAGTTGGTACCTATTTTTGATAAATATTTTGCTGAGATCTTCAAATTTTGTTCCTTTTATTTGTAACATCTCAGGGTAATTCATCTGAAGATACAGTTCATAATTGTGAATTAGTTTTCATTCCATTCGTGGTTGCTCCACTGACAGGAATTATCACTACAGTTAAGCCCTGCTTTTTTAGTGTGGACGAAAAAAGTCTGTTGGAAAGGATATGTGACGACAATACGGATGTGATGGTAATCAAGTTGAATTTTTTATTTATATCCAAAACCTGTCAAATCAGATTTTTCTAGAAGTTTATATACTGAAATATGCGATGCTCCGTTGTATAAATATGGAGATATGATTGATCAAAATGTGCTCCTCGGCCTAATTTGGTATTTTGAGGCATTTACAGTCGGGATTTTCTCTTATAGCAAACATGTGACACCTCAAACCAAAATAAGTTTGTCACACAATATATCAGGAAGTTTGTTTATTGGAAAGAACGTCGAATGGTTTTGGTTTGAGGTGTCATATTTTTGCTACAGGAGAAAACCCTGCATGAAAATGCGCAAAAATACCAAAATAAGCCCGGGAGCACATTTTGATCAACCATATCTCCATTATTTATGCAACTGAACATCTCAGTTTTTTCGAAGGTGATATTTCAGTATATATACTTCAAGAACAATATTATATATAGCAAATGTTGGAGTGGAAAAAAAATCGGCTTTATTACCATCACACACAAAGGAGTTTTTCGTATGTAAACATCACATATCCTTTGACAGAATGTTGCAGGAAACTAGCCTATGTGCATGTATACTATGATAATGTTTTTTAAATGTGGTGCTAATGTTGATATATGAACTAGGTCTTTGGATTATGGACGCGGAAATTCTTTAATCGACGACGGCTGAATATTCAGTGATGGAGTAGTCTCTTGTATTTGTCCATATCCCGGAACAGTATTGTATCTATAACTGCAGGAGAGACTTCAAACTTTACAACCCGGGGTTGAATTGTTTCACTTCGCGAGCTATATTTTAGAAGGTGACAGGGCCGGTGGTGTTGATTTGGCTATGTTAATGTTCCAAATGTCTTCAAATATTCCCAAGCTGCTAACATCGGCGGTAAATTGTGATTTCCATGGCCATTATATCTCAGGAATTTTCCCAGGGAGCTTATTACAAGGCCGAAAGGATCTTTTGTATCGGAATTTTTGATAGTTTTTTAATTCCATTACATTACCAGTAAGAAAAAACAATTGTGGACTAACCCCTGTTTGAGAGGGATTTTGTTAATGGTAACTTCATATTTGTGACCTCAGTATTTGAGTTATATAATTCAAATTTCAAATAATACTCTATGACCGGCATATATCAATGTTCCAATCCATGGGCTTCCATATCGATTTTTTTCTCAACATTATAGCGATTTAACTGGAGGTTAGATTTGTGTCATTACAAACTCAGATTTGGCCACACTCCCTGTTTGGCATACTTCGCTGCCTCAGATTACTTGCTACACTCTCAAAACGCAAATGTTAGATTTAACATCTAGAGGGTTGGAGGAGGGAAAACATTTAGAAAGTGTGAAAAATTTAAATGTGGCGAAACAACACTTTCGAAACAACACTTTCTAAATGATTTCCCTCCTCCAACCCTCTATAGATGTTAAATGTAACATTTGCGTTTTAAGAGTGTAGACAGGTTGCTCTTGCAGCTCATGAGTTGCTTGTGACATTTCGCCTTTTCTCACAGCTCTGTATGATTCACATTCCCCGTTATATTTGCAGATATGGACATCAGAATTCATATGTACTGGATTGACACTTGTTGGAACAGAACTCAATGAATCATCTGTAGGTTAGTCCTTCATTCAAGCCTGCATTTGCTAACTTGTGTTATGTTGGGTTCGAATCTATTCAAAATTTGACTATATACGCCTCATTTCTTAAAGAATAAATGTTCCCATAACTTGCTCTATATATTAAATTCAACTCCCTGGGTATTTCCCAATGATATTTTGCCTAGGTAATTTCAGCATTAGTCTAATAGCCATGAGTATGCAAGATACATGTGCTGCCTGTTGCTTCATCTTTCAGTCACTTTCCCTAAAACGTGTCCAAAAATAAGTTTTGAAATTTTATTTCAAATATAATTGAATCATTAAATTCGAAATTCAAACATTGTATCGAACAGTACTGAAAATTGATTGAAACCTTTATGCAAATAGGCTCAAATTGATCCCAATATGATAAACTACAAAGTCATAGATTATCAGCTCTCAATTTTGTGTCGTTTCGAAGATAGGGTAGATAGGGGTCCATAATGACCCCCATCCCGACCTGTTAGGGATAAAGCACAAATATCATCAAGTGAACCCAAGTCAATTGGCTAAATTTAGTGACAACCAATTATCAGTAAACACTTTGTTAATGGAATACATAAAATTCTAAGGGTCATAAAAAAGATATGGTATTATTTGTCTATCTCATACCAGTATGACATCATCAACACTCATTTGCATACAATTACCCAATTTGTATAAAACTCAAATATCTTGAAATTGCAATATCTCGACAACCAGTGGGAATATTTTAGTGAAACGAAACGCCAAAATTCTCAAAATAAAGATGACAATCATATATTTCTCTTTTGACATGTTTGATTTTCCCATAATGGCAGCTTGGATTTGACGAGAGCATGGGTTCTACTATCTTACCTGTCGTTGGTATTGGTACTTGTTTGGGGTTCTGTTTGTCGGTTACGTCCAATATTTTGTCTATCAGATAATAACTGCCCTGTAGATTCAGGCAGAGCTGGAAGTCACTGGATGGATCGGTCCTCTCGAAGGTCACACGGAGGTTACCCCGGGGGTAATTCCACCAGACCGAGCCCTCGGTGCACGTCTTACTGGTATGTGCATCGAACGTCTGCCCCGTAGTCGGGATCCTGCGTGGTGAAGAAATATCTCATTTTGATTTCCTGGTATACGTGGCTGTTCTATAACGATAATGTTCTACACAGGCATCAATATGTGCACATTGGGACACTGAAGTCACATATAAAGTATCACTTTTGCCTGGATGCCTCATCTTCGTTTTATCCAGCCAATCTCTACGTTCTCACTTCGAACTTCCCTTGATATATCTGAACCCCTTCAATGTTCAAATGACTTATAAATCACGGTGGGTAAGAGATTTCCCATACACGTCGATGGAACGCACCATTTTCCAGACACGTGCGGATAAACGGCCACACTAGTACCAAAGTCTGGCCGTTTCAAGGCCCCCAGTTGAGATTATTGAATGACATATCATGGAAAACGATAGGTAAGATGTGTTTTGTATAGCCTATCAAGTAACTAAGATATTAAAGAAGGATTAAAACATTAACCCTGCTTTGAAAGTGGTCTGGATGTTTGTAACGAAGCCACACAAACTTGCAGGTAACCTCGGGATAAGTTTTCAACCGTCATATCGAGTCATGAAAACATTGTCAAAGTGATTTCCTGAGTTATTTGAAACATCACATGAAGCTTAATTCCAAGTATTATGAAGATATTTTGCATTGCAATATCTGTTGATATGAATTAAACACCAAAAGGCGCGTATTGCACAAAACATCCGCAAAGGTCCATATCCGTGTGGTGAACCGGCCATACACGAGTGTATTTAATATTCACTCACTGCCAACGTGTAGTTGAACTCATATTGCTATATGTATGCACAAATCATTAATTAATTCTAGCTCTTTTTATCGCTTAAGTGGAAGAGTACAATACCTTTTGAAATAATACTCTTCTCCATTTCACGTTGAATGTAGGATTTCATAACAGAAATTTGGTTTTGTCTTGTTTTATTGCATGTAGTTTAGATATCTCTGGCGTGGCCCATCTGGACACACCCACGGATCAAGATTCATGTCAGTATCGACCCGACTGTGTCAGCTGAATGGGACACGGAGTTGGGCATGACCAGTACTCCGGCTAAGAAAACCACGGAACCGCACGAATATGGGACGTGTGAAACGAAGTTTGCGAGGGCCGATGTACGGTACGAAGTATCTTCTCACAATGGGGAAGAATTACCGTGTAGCATTTGTCACAAACGTTTCAAGGGCGCATACAGTCTAAATCGCCACATTTCCAACATTTCATTACCTGATTACATAAAACCAGGAAATTATCAACGTGATGCGCCACAGCATGAGCCTCGGACTGACTATATTACACAATAAGTTTGTGTTTAAATTATAGAATCCTGTACCGTACCATCAAATACAATACATCTATCACCCCTGCAAAAGGCCCCCCCCCCAAACTGCAGTCATGCGGAAACAGAGGACTGAGAAAACAAACTAGAACAATGTACAGAATTTCATAAGCATTTGTGCCACAAATTCCACCATGTGTAATAAACCTGAGAGAGCATACGACTACAACATTTCAACAAGTTTGTGTCCCAATTTCCTAATTCTATCGCGAAAGGTAAGATAGATATAGCACAGACATACAGAATGAATCCAACAGAATGACTCACAGACGAAAACGATGGACGGAACATAGGACGGATGTACAAAACGTCTGACAACTTGGACATGGATTTGCAATATATATTCAAGGTTTTGACAGATTTTAAATCATATCAAAGGCAAGATATCACGAGGAAAAATTTCAGTTATATGAAATGTTAGACGAGATTATGAACGGATGGACAAACCAGTCGCTGGTTATATGCGTTCCATAAACAAGTATAAGATAATAAAAACATATGAACCTTCTTCAAAAAACGACAGGAGAACGGGTTCACCCACTTCTTTTCGTTTCTTCTTTGATCTGTCCTGGGCCTGATCTGTAGGGATACCAGTTATCTGGGGTAAAGATGGCCTGCGTCGCTTAAGAGGATTCAAAGTTAACTCCAACGGATTGCTTCGTTTTCTTGTTTTCCTGAATTCGTCAAAAGTATTTCCCTTCATTTACTGGACAACACTATATACGAACTGTTGCAATTGATGAACTAAAATTTAATAAGACAGGTAAAACAATGAAAACGTGTATACAAATTTATACATGTTTACTTCCCCGTGAGGGACTCGGGGTAGACAGGATCAGTTGACACGATGCGATTTGTAGCACCAACGTGTAGCATACAATCACAGTTGACATGTGAAAACAAACTTGCGCTTTTAGTCGCATGCTACAGGTGTAGTATGGAATAGAGCAAGTTCTGTTTCATTGAGACTAGTTGCCTGCGAAAAGTTGATATTAAAATTCCACCCTAAAAATGTGACTTTACAACTGAATCGTACGAGGGAGCGATTTACCTGCATGGGGTATGGGCCTAGTGAGGTGTCATGCCTTATCTCATGTTTATGCGCTTTAATAACACGTGGGAATGCTACACCGATTCCCCGTGTAAGTATAAAAAGTGTGTGGTTTAAAAAAGCCCGTATAACCAGAGAGCATTATGTTGCCAAAGCATGCAGTTGTGTTACATTGTGAAGCATCCCTAATGTAGGGTGCATGGATCTTTCATGAGGAATGGATCAGCCTCTGTCTCATTCAGACTAATAGAAGCTGTGCTTCTTGCAACTTTCAGAATAGCAAATGATTTAAAACGCTCGTGTATGGCCGGACCGTCGCACGGATATGGACCACTGCGATTTGTTTGCACAATACGCGCTTATAAGCGTTTAAATATCATCAACCGATATTTCAATAAAAAATACCTTTATAATACTCGCGGTTGAGCTTCATGAGCAGTTTCAAATAACTCAGGTAAGCATTTTGACAGTGTTTTCATGACTTGATAGGACGACGGGAAGCTAATACAGGGGTTACCTGCCAGGTTGTGTGGCTTCGTTAGAATCATCCAGATCACCTTAAAAGCAGGTTTAATGTTGTAATCCTTCCTTAATATCTTAGTTACTTGATAGGCTATACAAAACTCATCTTACCTGTCGTTTTCCATGATATGTCATTCAATAATCCCAACTGGGGGTGTTGAAACGGCCAGACTAATGCATATTTTGGTACTAGTGTGGCCGTTTATCCGCACGTGTCTGGAAAATGGTGAGTTCCATCGACGTGTATGGGAAATCTCTTACCCACCGTGTAAATAGACACGAGACGTCACTGACCACGAAAACATTTGAAATTCGAAATGGGTCGCACAAGAGCGTTATTGATTGGCTGACCTAAATCTCTCTCGCCGCTAATAGAGGATGATGTCACGCTACGTGACTTCACTCGCAATCGATGTGTACGATCTGATTGGTTCTTCTGTCGTTAGTAGGTGAAATTTACACCTCGGATTTTGAACACTGAAGGGGTCAGATAAATCAAGGCAGGTTCGAAGTGGGAACGTAGAAATTGGCTGGATAAAATGAAGATGGGATGCCTGGAATTCAGTGAATCGAGATGTGGGGGGAGTTGTTTTAATGTCACACTCAAGTTTATTCACTCGTATACGATGAAAGCCAGTTTGAAAACAACAAAAACAACAACAACAACAACAACAACAACAACAACAAAACAACATAAATCATAGTATACATGAACATAGGCTACTTTCCTGCAAGAGAGAAGCGGTCAACAGTTTTCAGTGATGCCCAAAATTCCATATAGATCGGAATCACGTATCATGAATCTTACTAGATCTGCATTCGCTAAGTTGCACATAAGTAGTAGGAAAAGAGTAAATTGCCTCCCATTTGTGGCGCGCTCACTTCCGGTTGAGTGGCGCGCTGCCCTCAACCAATCAGAAGCGAGTATTTTGACCCGGTGCATTATGGGACATATCCAAGATGGCGGCGCCTGTCTTCTGGTTCAAGATGGCGGCACGTCCGGTGTCGAAAACTGACCATTTTGTCGGGATGTGGTCATCTAGTGTCGAAAACTGGACCCGGTATGGGTCCCGCTAGACGTTTTGGGGTCTAGGTGGGCCACTAGTGGTCCGATGGAGTCGTATGAGGTATCAATGTGAAGCATTCGTCTAAGTGCATCCGTGCAGCTGGGTGTGACGTGGAACTGACGACATTCTGCGCATGCGCTGTAGACAAAGTGTATGGAAATAAACGTTTTGGGATCTAGGGGAGCCCCTAATTGGCCGATGGAGTTGTATGAGGTATCCATGTGAAGCCTATGTGAGGTGGCATCAGCCGGGACTAGTGTCTCGGTCGTTGTCATCACTCTGCGCATGCGCAGACAGGGAATTGTGGGAAAAGGGTATGGAAATAGACGTGTTGGGGTCTGGATGGGCCACTAGTGGTCTTATGGAGTCCTATGAGGTATCAATGTGAAGGATACGTGAGGGGGCATCCGCCTGGACTAGTGTGTCGTTCGTGTTCAACATTCTGCGCATGCGCAGACAGGGAATTGTGGGGAAAATGCATTGATAGGAACGTTGTGGGGTCTAGGTGGGCCACTAATGGTCTGATTGAGTCGAGTGAGGTATCAATGTGATGCATACGTGAGGGTGCATCCGCCTGGGTGGATGGGTGTTAGGAATATCGTCAGTCTGCGCATGCGCAGGCAGGCGGTAGTATGGAAATAGACATTTTGAGGCCGATATGGACCACTATTGGTCCGAACGTGTCTAGGGAAGTGTTATTTTGTAGCTCTCGGGGTGTAGACCACGACTTGAAGGGATGTCCACGTCACCTGTGACGGCACTGGTGACGTCATCAGTGAGAGTAGTAGCGAAAGCCGGAGTTTCGGAGGTGCGATGGAGTGCATTTGGAGTAGATAACGGCCTTTTTTTCCATCCAACTACCTGGTAGAGTTACTTGCGAGTGTGAGTTTATGCGCGCGTGTGAGTGAGTGAGTGAGTGAGGCGTGCAAAACGCCTATGTAGCAACGCCCGCCAACGCCAAGCTTAACGCTTCAACGCCCTGGTGAAATAGCTCAGAAGTTCTGATTTTCTAGATATTCCATGGAATTGTCACTAATTCTTCGAAATGCAGTGACGCCCGTCAACGCTCGTAGTTACGCCTTAACGCTCTAACATAACGCCTTGGCGCCATGATATAGACCGGAGAGAGAACAACAACAGCAAGGATGACACATGAGAGAACAACAACAAGAAGTTTTTTTTCATATAGTTTATTTTCCCCAATGTTACATCATACCCACGCTGGGGGAGCCGCGTTGGGTATGTTTACAACCCAAGAAAACTCTTGTCCAATCAGAGACCGCCATTTGGTGCTGCATCTGTTATATTCCTTCTTGTCCGTTAGATGTATTTTCGGTTGCTCTTGTCTGTCGCAATTTCAGAAAGTTCCATCTTTGCTCGGTGTGACCTAAGCGTCGTCGGGCAGGCCTGGATATTCTTCGGGTAGCATGTCCTGAAACAGTTGTTTGCGCATTCTGATCGCATTTTCCAGGGCCTCGGTGGGTGGTAGTCCCATGGCCTCTTCCAAGTGACGCTTGGTCTTCATGATGGACCTGTGCGTGGGGTCGCTTTTCATTTCAAGCGGTAGTAAGGTATACTGTTCATAGATCGCCATGGCTGTTTTCCTGATGCGAGGGCGCATTTGGGTGTATGGCTGTTGTAAATTATCCTCTCCGGCGTCCTCGATCGCTGCAGCGTAACTATTGATAGCTGCTGTCACAATACGATCCCAGAAGGTAGGTTCTGCCTCACTTTCCACGGATGTAGGCTGACTATCTGAGGTCAAGCTCTCCGTATCACTAGATGGGATTTCCTCAGCACTTGTTTCGGTATCAGTCGATACACTCTCAGCAGGAAATGCTTTTATGTTTATGCATACTATGATTGTCTCTTTTGAATTTGGTGCTAATACTGTTATATGGAATACGTGAAATAGGGTCTTGGATTATTTATGGACGCGGATATTCTCTAATGGACGACGGCTGGATTATGAATGACGGACTAGACGCTTGTAATCTGTATCAGCATCCGCCTCAACGGACTCCTCGGAGTCTTCAATCCCATGTATATTTTTCTGGTGTCGCATCATATCGTAATGTCTGGTGAACGTGCGTTCGCACTCAGAGCAAGTATAAGCCATGTTGACGGTTGAACGTCGACTGTGCGTGTTTTTGGAAATACTCTTGCTTTTATAGACAGTAACGCCCATCAACGCTTAGCTTAACGCTTCAACGTCCTGGTGAATTAGCTCAGAAGCTCTGATTTCCATGGAATTGACTCCAATTCACCGAAATACAGTGACGCCCGTCAACGCCAGTCGTTACGCCTTAACGCCCGTCTCAGCGCCTTAACACACTTTCTTAACGCTTTAACGTCGTTTAATGATGCGTTCGAACAAATGTTTCTTTAGTGCTATTGCTCTGACATACGCCGCTTTCCAGTTCATGGCCGAGGTTTTCAACATCGACGCTGTTCTCTCAATTTCCATATGGACTGGGTTCTTATCCAACAATTTCATATGGGTCACGAGGTCGACATACCGCTGACGTGAAGCCCGTCGTAGTCTGGGTGCCAATCTGTTATGGGCTAAAATTGCGGCTTCCTCTTTCGAATACCCTTTGCGTTGAAACTTGTTTCCTGTGGCCTCCAACATCTCGCCCAGCTCGGCGTCCATACTTTCTCAGCCTCGAGTTCACATTATGTTCTTCAAAGGGACCCCGCTGTATGGGGGTGGGTTGCTGCTGCTGCCCTACCAGATGTGGACTCGGTGGATGGTGTCGGGATATATGACGTTGCGGTGATGCCTCGCCGGGTAACAGGTGGGTCGTCAGCCGACGATCTTCCGGGGTATGGGCGTTTAAATCTACGAACAGGTAGCCGTACGGACGGCTTGTCGCTCCTTGAAACGCCTGTATGAAATGGTCGATGTTCTGAGGATAAATTCGACTACCAAAGACACGGATTTGTGCTCTGTCAATGGGATTGGAGAACAACCCAAAGTATTGGCAGTTCAAGGCAATATCTCTGGACGTCTTCCCTTGAGGAAAGAGATTCTGAGTCAAATAGATGACGGACAGATTGCGATGATGGGACCCTTTGGTGAATAGGTCGGCGATTTTCGAATTGTCCTTGGCCGCACTTATCAGATCATCGAGCACTACCACGTTGGTCTGCTCGGAATCGAAGTAATAGGGTTCGTCTATGTCGTGAGGAATTCCTGGGACAAAGCTCACATTCTGTAATCGCAGTTTCGTAGGCGGGCTGCCACTGGCTATAACACCAAACAACACGTGTCGGAGATGGGGTTGCCACACCTTCCTCTAGAAACTTCATCACCCAGGACGTCTTTCCACACCCCGTAGGGCCGCTCACCGTCATCGTATAGGGATATCCTACGCCACTTGGTGGACCTATAGCGGGACTTGGTGGTGTCTCTTGTCTATGCGTTAGACGCATATGTCTGAGCATATTGTCGCGACGGGAGAGTGTCTTTTGACAGAACGGACATGTACTCGACATGGTACCCGGTCAAAGGATGGATACAGACTGAGGCTAATGGTGTACAAACGACCTTATATGACCACTCACTCACTCACTCACTCACCGTCGTTAGTGCGTTCATGCGTTAAGACGGGCGTTGGGGACGCCTCACGGGCGTTTTGCACGCCTTACTCACTCACTCACTCACACACGCGCGAGGGCGTCAACGCCCGGTGGCGGTGGTGGGAGCTCCCGTGTGGCAGAGCTCTTGGATCGGAGCTCTTGGAGCTCAAAGCGTGTGGAGCTCAGAGCTCGGAAGTGACATTTGCATATGACCTCTGTGAGGTCACTTCCGCTTCCGGTCACGTGACCGGAACTGAGCTTTGACCCCTGCGCGCGCTAACAATACCGGATAAAAATTGCGCGCAGGGGTCAAAGGTCAGTTCCGGTCACGTGAACGGAAGCGGAAGTGACCTCACCCCCATACAGCGGGGCCCCTTCATACCACCAGTCCCGGAATATCACCCAACCGTGAAGGACCAACCCGAGGTTGAAGAACATAATGTGAACTCGAGGCTATGGAAGGATTTGTTCAAAGAAAGTATGGACGCCGAGCTGGGCGAGATGTTGGAGGCCACAGGAAACAAGTTTCAACACAAAGGGTATTCGAAAGAGGAAGCCGCAATTTTAGCCCATAACAGATTGGCACCCAGACTACGACGGGCTTTACGTCAGCGGTATGTCGACCTCGTGACCCATATGAAATTGTTGGATAAGGACCCAGCCCATATGGAAATTGAAAGGACAGCGTCGATGTTGAAAACCTCGGCCATGAACTGGAAAGCGGCGTATGTTAGAGCAATAGCACTAAAGAAACATTTGTTCGAACGCATCATTAAACGACGTTAAAGCGTTAAGAAGGTGTGTTAAGGCGCTGAGACGGGCGTTAAGGCGAAACGACTGGCGTTGACGGGTGTCACTGTATTTCGGTGAATTGGAGTCAATTCCATGGAAATCAGAGCTTCTGAGCTAATTCACCAGGGCGTTGAAGCGTTAAGCTAAGCGTTGATGGGCGTTACTGTCTATAAAAGCAAGCGTATTTCCAAAAACACGCGCAGTCGACGTTCAACCGTCAACATGGCTTATACTTGCTCTGAGTGCGAACGCACGTTCACCAGACATTACGATATGATGCGACACCAGAAAATATACATGGGATTGAAGACTCCGAGGAGTCCGTTGAGGCGGATGCTGATACAGAGACTGCTGAGAGTGTATCGACTGATACCGAAACAGAGATTGCTGAGAGTCCATCTAGTGATACGGAGAGCTTGACCTCAGATAGTCAGCCTACATCCGTGGAAAGTGAGGCAGAATCTACCTTCTGGGATCGTATTGTGACAGCAGCTTTCAATACTTACGCTGCAGCGATCGAGGACGCCGGAGAGGATAATTTACAACAGCCATACACCCAAATGCGCCCTCGCATCAGGAAAACAGCTATGGCGATCTATGAACAGTATACCTTACTACCGCTTGAAATGAAAGGCGACCCCACGCACAGGTCCATCATGAAGACCAAGCGTCACTTGGAAGAGGCTATGGGACTACCACCCACCGAGGCCCTGGAAAATGCGATCAGAATGCGCAAACAACTGTTTCAGGACATGCTACCCGAAGAATATCCAGGCCTGCCCGACGACGCTTAGGTCACACCGGGCAAAGATGGAACTTTCTGAAATTGCGACAGACAAGAGCAACCGAAAATACATCTAACGGACAAGAAGGAATATAACAGATGCAGCACCAAATGGCGGCCTCTGATTGGACAAGAGTTTTCTTGGGTTGTAAACATACCCAACGCGGCTCCCCCAGCGTGGGTATGATGTAACATTGGGGAAAATAAACTATATGAAAAAAAACTTCTTCTTGTTGTTGTTCTCTCATGTGTCATCCTTGTTGTTGTTGTTCTTTCTCCGGTCTATATCATGGCGTCAAGGCGTTATGTTAAATGCAGTGACGGGCGTCACTGCATTTCGAAGAATTATTGACAATTCCATGGAATATCTAGAAAATCAGAACTTCTGAGCTATTTCACCAGGGCGTTGAAGCGTTAAGCTTGGCGTTGGCGGGCGTTGCTACATAGGCGTTTTGCACGCCTCACTCACTCACTCACTCACACGCGCGCATAAACTCACACTCACAAGTAACTCTACCAGGTAGTTGGATGGAAAAAAAGTCCGTTATCTACTCCAAATGCACTCCATCGCACCTCCGAAACTCCGGCTTTCGCTACTACTCTCACTGATGACGTCACCAGTGCCGTCACAGGTGACGTGGACATCCCTTCAAGTCGTGGTCTACACCCCGAGAGCTACAAAATAACACTTCCCTAGACACGTTCGGACCAATAGTGGTCCATATCGGCCTCAAAATGTCTATTTCCATACTACCGCCTGCCTGCGCATGCGCAGACTGACGATATTCCTAACACCCATCCACCCAGGCGGATGCGCCCTCACGTATGCATCACATTGATACCTCACTCGACTCAATCAGACCATTAGTGGCCCACCTAGACCTCACAACGTTCCTATCAATGCATTTTCCCCACAATTCCCTGTCTGCGCATGCGCAGAATGTTGAACACGAACGACACACTAGTCCAGGCGGATGCCCCCTCACGTATCCTTCACATTGATACCTCATAGGACTCCATAGGACCACTAGTGGCCCATCCAGACCCCAAAACGTCTATTTCCATACCCTTTTTTTGCGTATGCGCAGAGTGTTGACAACGACCGAGACACTAGTCCTGGCGGATGCCCCCTCACATAGGCTTCACATGGATACCTCATACAACTCCATCGGCCCATTAGGGGCTCCCCTAGATCCCAAAACGTTTATTTCCATACACTTTGTCTAGTGCGCATGCGCAGATTTTCGTCAGTTGCACGTCACACCCATCTCCACGGATGCTCTTAGACGAATGCTTCACATTGATACCTCATACGACTCCATCGGACCACTAGTGGCCCACCTAGACCCCAAAACGTCTAGCGGGACCCATACCGGGTCCAGTTTTCGACACTAGATGACCACATCCCCACAAAATGGCCAGTTTTCGACACCGGACGTGCCGCCATCTTGAACCAGAAGACAGGCGCCGCCATCTTGGATATGTCCCATAATGCACCGGGTCAAAATACTCGCTTCTGATTGGTTGAGGGCAGCGCGCCACTCAACCGGAAGTGAGCGCGCCACAAATGGGAGGCAATTTACTCTTTTCCTACTACTCACATAGCTACTCGTAGTCAAGATTTATAGCTACGGGGCCTCCTTCGTAGAGAGACGAGTAGCTATTAATCTTAGCCAAGCTACTCGAACCCCTACAAGGGAGAGGAGTTAGGGATATAAGTAGCTGTGAAGCTTATAGCTGGGTCTGTAATGATTACTAAAATTGGCCTGCTACATTATACCAAGAAAATAAGCGGTCAGTAATATTGGTCCAAATGTCAATTTAGTGAAAAACCAATATCGCTGTTTATGAATACTTCAGCGCGTCTTCATTAAGTCTATTACTCATTTAACTTAAGATAAGTATTGGTTACTCTACAGACGTCATGCAGGTTAAGTCCATACGGTTCGGTATGTTACCACGAAGACGGTCAACGGTCAATCCCGTATCTAGTCTATTGAAAAACATTTTTTGCAGAATTGGATATTTAGTCCGTCACAAACAGCAGTCTACTCACGGGTATGGCATCAATGTGCACTGGTCACTCGGGAGTGCTTGTCCGGTCAAACAGATGGACAGAAACATGGTCAGTACGAGGGCAATTTCCTTCGTCATGGTGGATCTGGCGATTCCGAGTGTATGTAGATCTAACAACTGACACAAGAAAACCTTTATACGTTGAAGGTGCGTAAACTGATGAGCAAATGCTTGAACTTACCATGTGACATTTAGAAAGGTTATATGGTTATTTCCTTGGATGTACAGTCAAGCGTGTATTCCAGACCATCTGTGGGCATTAAATATATCAGTATACCTGAGAAAATAACATGGATCAGGAAACTGTTTAGGTTAAAGGCAAGGGTCAAATCCGATAATGAGTAGCAGGGGCGTCGTTAGGGGGAGGTCGTCAGGTGCGAACGACCCCCCCTTGGACGCGCCAAAAAAAACAGAAGAAAAAGAAGAAAAAAAACAAACAAACAAAAACAAAAACAGAGAAAACAAAAGCAAAAACAAAACAAAAAAAGCAAAAGGGAAAAGAATGGAATAAAAAATGTCCGTCTCCAGGCTCGTAAGCATGCTCCGTTCCAGTAGTGACGCGTCAGTTCGCTCAACAATGGGTTTACCACGACTTTCCGTTTTATGGTCATAAAGTGGATTATGAAAGAGCTGTAGCTCTGTTCATGAGACTCCACCCTCGACGGATACAGCAGGGGAACCCTCGACGGATAAAGCAGGCGAATTTACTATTCAATTAATCATTAACACTAACTCGTGTGTTTTTTTCCTTCTGCTCGATGCGTGTGGATTTGATAATGAAGCATCGGCAACCTCGGTCTACCGTTGGCGAAGTGCAAAACGGGCAATAAACTGAAAGCTGTATATGTATAAGCTTTGCTGAAGGCTATACTACATTCGTGATATTTCATTTCCGGAAAATATATCAGTTTAATTTTTTTCTAGTCAGTATTTCACCATGGCCACGAGATATAATCCATGATACACAGTTTTATATTCTACACAATATTATACATTCAGCAATATTTTCAGCAAAAGTTTAATGTTCACAGTCATGAAATGACATATGAATCGGAAAGTGATATGATGATGTTTAATTTCAATCATTTTAGCCCCCCCTCCCCCCCTCTCCCCCACTTTTGATTTAGGGGGGCCCGAATATCTTTTGTCCACCCACTTTTCACTTTTCAGCATCCCTAACTGACCATGTCCCCACATAAAACCAGAAAGTCAAATGGAGTCCGGCATATTCTTCAATATCGATGCGAGTTTATGCGAAACAAATGTGAAAATAGAACCATGAATCTATATAGGCCTACATTGTGTTCAGATCTGTTTCCGAGAAAACGGGTAAAACGCATCTCCGGCAACCGGAGACCCCGGAGCTTCCGGGGACTAGGCGGCCCCTGGACCCTCGCCTGTCAGGCTAGCTGTGAGGATCGCTCATTTTAGCTTTGTGTAAACGAATCGCTATCATATTGGTTCTAATGTTCCATGATGTAAAGGTCATCGTTTTTTTATGTGTTTTTTTTATGTGATAAATGTAACTAAACAGTCAAATGGATTCAGACATGAAGTATGATTTTTTCAATATCGATGAGTGCTTATAAATGCGAAACAAACGTGAAAAACCATAAATCTGCATACATTACGTTCGAATTTATTTCTGGGAAAACTCTTAGAACGCGTCTCTGGAGATCTGGAACTTCGGAGCTTCCGGGGCCTAAACGGCTCGTGGACCCTCGCATGTTGGGCTGTGAGGATTTCCTTGTTGTATCTTTGTGTGAATGAATCGTATCTGTAGGCATATTGGTTTCCCCCGCCAAGAACTATAAGTCATCGTTTTGTATGTTTTAAATATAACTAGAACGTCAAATGGATGAAGGCATGAGGTGCGATGTTTTCAATATCGATGCATGCTTATAATTGCGGAAAAAAAATCGTGAAAATAGAATCATAAATGTGCATGCAGTATGATCAGTTTTATTTCCGGGAAAACGTTCAGAACGCATCTCCGGCAATCTAGGATCCCGGAGCTTCCGGGGCCTAGGCGGCCCCTGGACCCCCGCCTGTTGGGTTGTGATAGTGGTCCCCCACTTTCAATTACGTTCCGACGCCACTGAGTTAGCCTACGAGGTATATCGGCCCAAAGCATTATTATTGTGTTTTCAAGATGAAGAGAATAAAATATAATACTGATATTTGATAAATGACGTAGTAGTTTAATTGTTGGAAATCGCTCAGAATGCATCTCAGGCCATCTAAGCTCATCTAAGGTCCCAGGGCTGTATAATATAACCCTAAATCTGCATACATTATGTTCAGATTTAATTCCGGGAAAACGCTTAGAACGCATCTCCGGCGATCAAGGACCCCGGAGCTTCCGGGGCCTAGGCGGCCCCTGGACCCTCGCCTAAAGTGCTATGATAATCGACCCCCCTTTGAAAAATCCTAGCGACGCGCATGAGTAGCCAGTCGGCGACGGTAAATAATTTTCGCGTCACTAGTCTGAACATCTTACAGTTCACAAGACATCCAAGCGAAGGAATATATTTGACATATTTATGCAAATATATATTGATAATTGTTAACTTAGTCGGTCAGAATAATAAGTAAGATCCGAAAATATTTAGTTAATACTGAACCGTGAGTTCCAATCTAACTCGATCTCGAAAACCGAATTGACCAGACGTTCATCTGTAAGGGAATTATATACTAGTACATTACTATTATATAGAATAAACCATATAATATATTAAGCCGTATCAGGATCTCGTCATGTCAAAATATTTGTATTTGTCATAATCTATATATTACGACAAATATATATTATTGGTATTATATTGTTACGACATCATTTTCTGTTTTGCATCTTTCACTGCGCATCGCTGTTGAAGTATAATCCGAAAACGTATTTTAAAAGCTCTGCATAACAGTATGGTAGCAGAGCGTGGTTTGTGGCAGCATGAAACCAGATTTGATAAGTTATTTGAGTTTATTATATATCAAAGTTTAGATGACGGTGTAAATATTAGGTCAACTTCGGTAATATAGGTAAGGGGGATTCAAGTGCTATTGGGATGGCAAGAACTTCTGTCTGTACTAAGAACGGCTATCTTATATTCCTGCTCATATGTCTAAACAAAATCTGGAAGCGTTATCGGCAATTAACCAGGCTTCGTCTATGCAAAATCCTCGATTTTCACCTGGACGTAGCGGGATGTGTGTCGCTAAACATTTTTTGGGGAAATATGTCATAGTGATATTCAGAAGTTTTTCTTCTGTCATATTCTTTCCAGTCATATTCAGATTAACTTGGTTGGTCAACGCAACAGCATGCTAAAGTCTCCCCCCCGCCCCCCATATGTGACTGGTTCTGTTGAAATTTCCTACTACGGTCTCTCGATAGAAGCCAAAGCCCATTTTTCTCTGATTAAACCCGCGTTTGAAGCTAGATATAACAGTCCTGATTTGAAATGTTCTAGGGATGGAAGAATCTTTGCTCGAAAACAGCGCCCAAAAGACCAATTAGTAGAGTACATTACGGATATGCTTAAACTTTGGCAAAAAAAAAAGAAGAAGAAAAATGGAAGGATAAACTCTATTATTCTTCATGAAAAGATATAATACGGCTCGTAGGTTACGTTTTGTTCAGACGGACATGACACACGGCCTCCCTGGAAAATGCAAATCCGATGGACAATATTCTCCATAATCTATAAATGATTGTCCTACTTTGAACATCGTCGCCTGCCTCATTGTTAAATAATCGTGTTTTTTTTCGCGTCCATCTGATCTACGTTATCGCGTTTATCATACTTATTTGATCACCTATCTGATGTTGTATATTAAAATGTTCATGTTTATATGTTCGGACCGATGACAAATTCTAGTTCAAGCTGATTATGGGAATTGATTTATTTTGATTTAGAGTTTCAATTTTTGTTTTCCTGGTATTTCTTCTCATTTTCAAATATCAGGCGGGTGAGCCCAACATCCGCATGTACCGTGCTTCGCCCCTCCATCGCTTAACGAGAGTTGGGGTTCGGTAGCTGCTGTGACATCTCATGTATCATTCTTGGTAAACAAATCTGTATCATACATATATGATGGTGACTTATGAATTTAGTCAAATTAGGGTTGTATTTATTAACTTTCGCCCATGGGCATGCGCTCGTCAAACTATAGAGGTGTATGCCGCGAGGGAATATACTTGATATATATGTAATTCTATCTTGATAATTGTTGATCCAAAACTGTAAGCATGCTATTTTTCACACCCAGGAGGAACAATCTGTCAGTCAAACGTTATCCAATCGAAACCATATATTTTGTTTTCATTCCGAGCCACGAGTACAAGCTTCTAGTCCTTCATTCAAATTATGTTAGTGAGTTCCGTTTGAAATAATTTTATCCCTTCTGTGGCGTTGACAACCAACAGTGACGGTCTTGGATATTCAATGTAAAAAATCCCATAACCTATACACTCGTGACAGGCATATTTTCTTACACCGTACACTCCAGACGGGACCATGGCAATTGTTGTTTTACATTAATGGGTCTGTAAAATATATCTTCTCATGATTCAGCTATGGAAGCTGTGTCATTACGGTAATCGAAGGAGTACTGTATGTCTGCTTTCAAGATTACCGGTCTGCGACGTCCTATTTTTTTTGCAGGAGGCCTGTTGGCCGAGTGGTTTAGATCGCCGACATATAGTGCTGGCGTTTAGGTGCCTTACTCTGGTGGTCGCTGGTTCGAATCCCGCATGGGTATCAACCAATTTTCAGCACTAGAGTCTGTGCTATACTAAGATAGTGTAATTCCAAAATAACGAAAATACTGTTATACGATCACTTCATAAATGGCCAAAATAATATATCTTCTAATGGGACTATGGTGTGTTACCTAATCTTCGACGTTTCCTTTATTGTCTATGAAACCGACTGCATTTTTAGTGAATTCGCTCTACCTGTTTTGTAATTTTTAGCTAATCCTTGATGCATCGTAGAAGCAACGTTGAAAACCTACATGAAAACACGGAAATGTAATGGTAAAATCGAAGAAATTGTAAGTCGTAACGAAAACGCAGAAAATGATCGGAAAACTCGAAAAGGTTTCCCCGCCGTGGAAATATGATCTCCTCTGTGGCAACGGTGTGTAGAATGCTGCGGCTACACTCCCACCTCCCCCCCCCCCACCCAACAGAATAGAGGGCCTGTTATATACGTATAATACTTTCTTCACAAATATCATCAGTCCATATCACGACAGAGGAGCTCAAGAGAGATTTTGGTAATTAACCACATACAAACCTTTTTATGAAAGTATAGTATACATGTACATTGACAATATCGTCGGTTTTGTTCGACGAACCATGACTAGAGATGGTTGTAAGCAAAGGTAACCTATTGGAGTGATATGCAACCATATGGCTTCACAGGGAAGCTTCCCTCGGCACCTCACATTCAGACCCGAGAATACGTTGAATTCTCGGACGTAGCCTTAGTATCCCAGCCGCGCTTTTATTGCAGGTGTTCATGTGGAGACTATGAAGTATCCACACGACCCCTAGCACCGGCTTAAGCGGAATTAGACACGCTAGCTCGGAAGCTGTGATGACAGATCAGCTCAAAATATACAAATGTATATACAACTTTTATAACTCTATACAGATGTACATAGATTCATCGCCGAGGGCGGCCAATTGACGTCAACTGTCTTTTTCATCACTTTTACATGTTACCGTCTGTGATCCCACTGATATCGGCCTCGTGAACAAACTGTGGCCGCACGGATCGGACAAACACACACTTATATAAATAAACGATTACTGAATTTATTGAAAGACAGAAGGGAACCGGGAATGATTTGAGGAACCGTATTGAAAATGTAAATTTTCTGATATACTGAATTTTCGTTCTGACATTCCAACATTTGCAGCGCGAATTATAACGAGGCAAGATTGGCCATAGTTTATTCAAGACTCAAGAGAGATCAAGAGAGAGAGAGAGAGAGAGAGGAAGAGGAACGACGCGGAAAGTACTTTAAGATATTCATGGTGTTCCTATGAACAGTCACAATTAAAGCGGGACCGAGATATATCATTCTGTAGATGGCGATTTTACTAAGAATATCATAAGGATTAATAACATTGATCAGCGATACGGCTTTGATATTTTTGGAACATCTTGGTGTCTTGCCGGTATCATTGAAAACTGTTGACCGCTTCTCGCTTGGATGAAACTAGCCTATGTATACTATTTTCTTTTGAATTTGGTGTTAATGCACGGCTGAATGATGAATGACGGACCAGACGCTTGCACTTTCCACCTTGGCGGGTCTAAAAATCGTCTCGTCGACGTTTTTTGAGCATCACATTCTGAAGAGAACCGCCTTTTCGAGTTGTTCTATGTAATTAGCATCGGTCATGATGTGTTCAGGGCTCAAAAGTTTCATCATAGGAACCGATTAAGAAGAAAACCCGAATCCAAATCTTTTGTTGGGTTCAGGGCTCACTCTATAATATTTCGGGATTGCATATAATCAAATAAAAATTGTCCTGTCGTTTGCGGTTTAAAATAATATAAATTTCTACATGGGGGTATTTTTAGTATGTTCGGTGTAAGGCTTGTATATACAAATGGGGACAATGGTTTGTAAATATATATGTTGACAATTGATATACTGGTGAAGGTGTCATGACGGGGCATATTTGTATTTACTGAACTTGGAAAGCTCACGACCCTTCATGATATTGTCGACTAAATATACTATGCTTTATCCTTACTCTAATATATGGCATTAAATAAGATTTTCATTGAAATTATCTGTAATTTTATTGAAAAGGTCCATCTTCGCTAATAATTTCAAATGTCATTTACAACGTAGTGTCATAAAGTCTATCTCGTGTCACAGTACTGAATCAGAAAAGCCAATGAAATATGGAATCAGCAAACAGAATTGGAGGCTGCGAATCAAGCCAACTACGGGCAAGAAGAGATTTGGTTAAGGCAAAGTATTAAACTCATGAAAAGACAAATGTTACTCTGAAAAAACAGTTGTGTACAGAATTGCACATCTACAAAAATTGTGTATCAGAAGTACACAATTTGTGTATTTTTTCTGCACAAATTGTGTATCACAGCTACACAGTGTTTGTAGATGTTCAATTTTGTTACAGCGATGTGTACATGTGGTACACAGTTTGTGTACTTTTGGTACACAGTTGTTTTTAGAGAGTACGCTCCGGGGAATATTGAGTTAAGGAGACAGGCAATATATCCCACCCACAATCTTTTCTATCTCAACAAAAGAAAATACGGTTGATGATTCCAATATTCATCGTCATTAATGTTTATTCGATGCCTGAAAATATCCTGTCATGTTCATTCGTCTCGTTGTATTTTATTATGCTGATATTTCCGTTTTCTGCATTTCTTTGTCATTTCTGTTTTGTCTTTTGTTTTTATACCGGTACTCCCATTTTGTGCAAATGCAGATACGATATCGATTAGTTGATGTAAATTCTTATACAATAAGTCACCCGAGAAATGACATCCTCTAACAATTTACTCAATGAGACTCTGAGCACTAGGTTTTGATGCTCTTATTTTGCTCCAGTTAATGCAGTTTTAATTTTTTTTTGGTAACTGCCGATGATGTCAATCTTCATACAAACAAATACAACAAATACCTAACTTTATTTTACTGGCGACGTTCCGCTATACATATTTTAGCAGCCTTTTCACAGACCAGAAAGCGAATCTAGAATCTTGAAGTTAAGAAGCTATTATCCATAAGAAAGTTTTTATTTGTAACTAATTCCAGACTTTCAAATATCACCGAAACAAATCTTCACATCTGTTCCACGCCTCTTGAACAAACAATTGAATCAAAGTAAAATGATTGAAACTTCATTTTGACACAGACATCACAATATATATTAAGACGACAAAGAATGATCAGTCTGGTATTATTGGTTGTCCAAATCACGAAACTGGTCGGATGTCGTAGTTCATCACTGCCAGGTAGTACAATGTATTAGCTGACTGGAACTCCAGGACGACTTGCTTGATCTGTACGCCACCACTCCGAATACACGAGGAAGGGTGCTCTGCAAACCAGAGAAAATGTTTAACTATTTCAGATGTGAATGGAACTGTGATTGGATGGCTATTTCTCCACCATCAGCCAATAAATATACCTACTCTAATGAGCCGGGGTTGGAGGCCGGGGAGCTTTCTAACTTATCTAACGACACACGATACAAAGTTGAGAGCTGACACGCTGTGACTTTGTAGTTTATCGTATAGGTGTCATTTGAGTCTATTCACATAATCTCCAGAACAGACGATGATGGGTAAATTCAAAATGGCGATCATGTGTGGGTACCAGAAAAGTTATGTTTTTGTCTTTTTTCTTTAAAATTTCTGCTCTTGTGAGAGGCGGTGATCTTGCATTTTGCTTTACATTTTCTGATAGAGCTTGACACAAGGGTATAGTCTGGGAAGTTTCAGCTCCATAGCTGAAGGGGTGAGAGCAATACTTGGGGAGGAAGGATGGGGGCAGAAATTTTCGCTAAAAATACCACTGTATGAATGCCCAGTCTAGATGATGTTTCGGGTACTTTTCACGGGTTCTTCGTCTAAATATTGTTACTTCAAGTGCAACAATAATAGACGGTCTTACTAGAAGTAGACATATTTCATTTAGACGAACGGCCGGGACCCTGTTTTGGGAAATAAAATGCACCCCCCATACACAGAGGCAAACTATATATCATTTGAAAGCTTGGACACTCTTCTTACAGATGAGGTAGGATGTGGTGGTGAAAAGTATTGCCGTGTGCTGAAAATTTAGGAAATACAAGAACTATTGGATTGCATATTTCTACTTTTAAAATGGGGGTATACGTATTAAAATGACTATATCTTCACTCGTACCAGGCATATGGCAAAATGGTTGGTGTCAATTGATTGCGCAGAGGTTCTACAATCGTCTATTATCAAAAAGTGTTACGACGTCATTGACCTGTGACGTCACAGAGGGACCATCTCCAAAATACAATTAAATTGCGTCAAACGCACTGAAAACTATGTCAAAAGTTTTTTGTGCGTGAAATACTCCGTTGTTAAATAGCCAAAATGATTTGTATGTCGAATTTATTCATCTTTCAAATACTACGGCAAAGATTTGGTGAGATTACCTTTTAAAACCTCAATATAACGAGCGTCATTCACCATAGGATATTAGGTAAAAAACACTGACTACGGCTTTAGAGGACGGGTTTCTCGGATACCAACCACCAAAAATAATCTAG